>JAUMHF010000007.1:2687286-2705842 GCA_032359275.1 Microctenopoma steveboyesi | reverse complement strand
ACACACACACACACACACACACACACACACACACACACACACACACACACACACACACACACACACACACTCCCCCAATCGTCCACTGACCCATGAGCCAGTAACGAGGCACATTTCAACGAGAGTTTTCTCCCCTGACACGAGTCCTTCCCTTTCTCCAGCTCTCCTCACCCCCACCCAACCCGTCACCATCTGACAGGACAGTACAGAGTAATTGGAGGAGCCTTGAAAAACAGGGAGGCAGTGAAAAGCTGGGCAGGCGGGCGTCAGATGTGGCGAACGCCACAGTGTCTGCCTCTCTCTCTCTCTCTCTCTCTCACACTCATGGATGACTGATGCCCCTGACAGACTGCATCCTCTGAGAGCCACTTCTGGCAATTACTACACACACACACACACATCAGAGACTCCCACATCACTTAACCAGTTGTCTTCAACTAAAAGGGCTGAGCGGAAACACAGACTGTCTTTACCTCCTCTCTGTTTCTGTCGACATGCATCTGTGAAACGTCAGCGTGTCTGTAACGTAGCTGGAAGCCCGAACACTTTCACATGGACATGACGAGTGCATGTACTCATATTTAGATATAGATACATATTTAGATACTCTGGAGAGTTTTTTTCACGTTGACTAATCAGTCTGCAGAGATCCCGTTCTTCTGTAGCGGTGATAAATAAACCTAGAGTTGTTCTGAACCTGGATATCATGTTGTGAGTCCTCAGCTAATGTGATCAGTGACAATAAAAGCAACTTCCTTCAAGCTCTTTTTGTGGAGTCGACAGTTCGGTTTCCATATGGGCACAACACGCTTACTGTTTTGGTCCGCTTTACTTTTAGTGTGAGGGTGCGTAAGAACATGATGTGGCAACATGAAAACGCACCATGACATGAAAAATGTTGTGTGTCCTCCAGTTTGCTCTTCACAAAGGTCAAACTTGAAGAGGCGCTGTTTGGCCCAGCTACGGCCCTGCACACCTGTGAAGAGATGTTGCAACGCTGGCAAAGCCGCTATGATGTCAGCCGCTCCAGGTGAGTGTTCCTGTGCCAAATGTTTTCGTTCGCGCTACTCACACGTCATCATGTTCGACCTTTGTTCCTCGAGCCCCTCGTAAGGCTGTTGAAATATACAGGCCAGAGAGAGGAGCGTAGTCTGACGTGTGGGGCGTTCAGGGAAGTGAAGAGCAGCTGAAATTTGCAGAAAAGTTGCGACCAGACAAAAATTGCAACGTCTGGAAGGACTGCTGCTTGGAACTGAGCAAATGTTGAACAAAACACAAGTTAATTATTAAAAAGATGCTGTGAATTTACTTACTTTTTCTTGCCTCTGTGCGCTGCGTGTGTGCACTGTACTGCACATGTCTTCATAGGTGTGTGTGTGTGTGTTACAGTGAGACGGACGACTGCAGCAGTATACCGATGGCTGAGAGAACAGAGGTCAGCCCTGGAGGCAGGAAACCCTCCATCCACCTCACCCTGCCTGATTTCCAGGACACCTCCACTGGTGGGTTCTCCTGCTCTCTCTCTCCAGATGTGCTGTTTAAATATGAATGTCGTGACTCGTGTTCACACCCGTGTTCCTAGCGGGATCAAGAGTCTGTACATTTGCCATTCAGTCACATGAAATGTCCTCGTATGATTCACCGTAAACAGTCAAGGTAGTACCCCCCCCCCCTCCTGGCACACCCGACCCCCACAGAGAGGTCACAGCAGTGACAGCGAGCGCATCACCAATCAGTCTGCGGTCTTCCTCTCAGCGCTTATTTGTTCTCGCTTCCCTTCTGCCAGGTTCACTGAGCCCTTCGTCAGTCGCAGCGTCTCGCTTGGAAGCGGCGCTCTCCGAGGTGTCGGACGTCAGCTCCAGCCGCCGCCACGGACCCACCTACATCTGGGCAACACTGGAGCGCATTTGGCTGCAAGCTGGTATGAGACTGTTTTAGTATCAGAGCAGAAACCTGTAAATCAACAAGTAGGAAAATAAAACCTGCAGCCATCTTTATTTAATCTTTGCCTTCACCAACAAAGGGAGAAGTCAGTCATGAGAGACTCTGCATTCCGTTCATAGAACAGGCTCCACCACTGCTCTATGAACGGCGAAATGGAAGTCATGCATTGTACCTCCACTTACTCCCATTCAGCCCGTTTCAGAACACGGAAGTTCACAAGAGAGCGGAGCATTAGCAGGAAATGAAGGCAGGGGAGGGCAGAGATGCTTTTCCCCCTCCCCCCCTCAAACAACACTCAGCATCCACTCAGCCGAAGTGGATCAGGCACGGGAATGGCAACAGAGCGACGGCAGCGATGCAACCGGCATTTCTCTGCGATTCCGTCCAGTAGGAAGAGGCTGGAGGGGATGGAGGCTCACGTCCCCCGTGGCCCGTGTGATTTAAAGGTTTCTTTCCCCGAATCCAGCCTTTGACCCCTTATATTTCTCTCAGGCAAAACGCGACATGCATGCCTTAATATTCGTGGGTGTTTGTGGCGTGTCCCTTTCACTGAAGGCTTAGGCGGTCGTACTCCCCCACCCCGCTCTCCTTCCCAGCATTCCACTGCTCATCGGTCACTTCCTGTCTCAGTCTCACATCCTTGTGAGCCACAGAAAGACAGAACTCCGGCATGCGCCCATCCAAAAGTAGTTTTTTCTTCCCGAGAGCTCAGGTGAGGAGCAGGATGATGCGTTACATAACCACCCAATGAGTTTTATTCACCCCAAAACGAAGCTGTGAAAAGGGACCCCGAGGCTTCGTCTCGCAGAGCTAGGATGCACGCTCTGTGTGTTTCCCATCTGTGCATCTATGAGATACAGGTAAACAAACAAAACATCTGCCGCTGAACACACACATGGGTCCAGGCGGCGTCAGGAGCAGACAGCGCACGCACACGGTTAACTCTCTCTCTGGGCCGTCGGTGTGTAGAGGTGAAGGGTTTCCTTCTCAGGGTTTCTCTGGGTGCTCACGCATGACAGTGACTGACGGCTCCAGCAAGCCGTCGCCACATAGGTCATGTGACCGGCTCAGCGCAGGAGGCCTCATTGGACAATGTGGCCGATCGTAGGCGTGCTGATGTTCGTGTGTGTACGGGATCTTCCCAGCAGCAGCACAGGAAGGAGGCAGGCAGCTTTAGTACAGAACTCGATGGCCATATTTAGGCAAGACTTTCATGACTTCCCAGGCAGCGCTCTGCTCCCGCTCTCTCTTTCATGCTCGTTGTGCCCGAGGCAGTGCGTGTGTGTGTGTGTGTGCGTGTGTGTGTCTGTGTGTGAGTTCATGTGAATGTGGTGTTTGGTTCAGTTTAGATTTTATCATGATCCCGTTAATTTCACAGTTAAGTCGTCTCTGTCACTCTTCTTTTCTCCTTGTCCATCATCCTTTTCTTACCCCCTTTCCTTCCCTGAACTCCTGTGTCCTCTGTACTTTGGCTCACTCCTTTTTGCCCTATTTTGCTCCCTCCTTCCTCCTCTTTTCCTTTCTCCTCCTGGTACCTCCCCTTTCACCTCATTTCCATTCCACTCTTTCCATTTTCACTTTTCTTACCCTTCCTCCTCCCACCTTACTCCCTCTCCTCCCTTAGGCGAGTTGTTCATGGCGGATGGTCGTTTTAAGGAGGCCCAGTTCTGCATATCCGAGGCCAGCTCGCTCTTCCCCAACTCGCACTCAGTGCTACTGCAGCGGGGCCGCCTTGCAGAGGTCCGGGGCCACATGGACGAGGCCAAAAGCCTGTATGACGAGGCCCTGGCCATCCATCCCACAGGAGAGCGCATACTGGTGAACATGGTGAGGCTGGGAGCTGCAGCAGATTCCACATGCACGTGTGCACACAAATGTTTTTGTTATATTATTGGATCATTTAATGGCAGGTAGTGAAATGTAGACGTGATCACACACACACACACACACATGCAGACTTTCAGCTGAGTAAACAGGCATAACATGCTCCTAATTTAGGCCATCCTCACCTATTGAAGCAATTTAGAAGTTCGATTTAAACCGAATAAAACTAACCAAACACGTGTATGAATAACCGTTAAGTAGCTGTGAAAGTATTCAGAGATGATCATCAGAACGTTTTTTGGTCGTCATCACAGCATCAGTCTACATCTGCCGGCCTGGTTAATCAATATCTAATCAATACCTCATTATAGCAAATATGTTGTGCACAGCGGAGCTCAACAAATACCTGTGTTAGTCTCAAATACTCCACCACACCCCACGTTATTCCTGTCTGAAAGACGGTATTAGCTCATGTTAGCCAACTAGAGGCATTAGTATTCAATTATAAATTAGATTATATGTGTATTATATTATATCAGCTTGCAAATGATCATAATCAATACTCTTGTGGGATTAAACAAATGCTTCTTTTAAAGGCTGTAGCGCATGTTGGCCTCACACTTGACGTCACTGTATTTAGTTCTTTGTGCTTCCTTGGCTACCTAAGGATGTTCCTGCGTGCAGTGCTGTACCGATGCTGTCATTATGGTTTTAATTAACACATCGTGGCTCGGTTCTATTCTTAGTTGTGCTAATTTGTTGTGGGCAAACTTCAGATTTCAGTAAACAGAAACAAACTTAGGAGCTTGACGAGCTTTCTGTCTCCTGATCACTCCCCCACATTTCTTTTATGTGAGGGGATCCTCTCTCTCTCTCTCTCTCTCTCTCTCTCTCTCTCTCTCGCGCGCGCGCTCACATTCACGCTGTAAAGATCCTCATTCGCCCGTGTCCTCCCACTCCCTCTCTTTCTCCCGATCCCACCTGTACACAATCCACTGGATTAACCACAGCTCCTCCGACCTTTGAACTGTCTCTGTTGTCAGGTGAAGGGACCAGGGAGGGATATTCCTCAAATCCAATAATCGCACTGCCTGACAGCTGCTCACACACACACGCACCTATAATCATGTGGTCTCCATAGTAACCATAGATGTGCTGGTTGATACCTCTCTATCAGGGAATTAGCCCCCTTGTGACCACATAAGGCTAATGTTTTAGCTCCTGCTGTGCACTTTGCTGTAGTCTCCTCGGGATAGAGAGAGGTACACATCGCTTCCATATTTGGCCTGTGGGAGAACCAATCCCAGGGGGTGAAACGTTGAAATAAAGCCAGCTGGCGGTGTCCTACTCTGGGTCTCTTACGGGGCAGATGTGTTCTCAGTGTGAGCGTGTGCGTGTGCATGTGTTTACGTAGGTATAACTGCGTTTGTGCTATTTTTTTAACTGTGTGTATGGATTAAGCCCCGAATACAAAAATGCTGCTACATAGTGTTGCCTCTAATCCTGAATTATACTTTACACACGCAGCGGAGCAGCGTGGCGAGTAGTTGCATCCTGACATTGTCAGTGCCACTAAGTGGGACAACGTGTGGGACATTTTATTTGGAGTGCTGCCCATATTTCTGACTTGCATCAGCCTGCCAGAATAGAACTTACAGTTGCTGCTACACTGACACTGGCTTCATGCATTTATTTTTATACTGTGGACACTTTGTGTGCCGGTGGCCCACTTTTTCTGCTCTGCCTTAAGGGGAAATCTCATTATATTCTTGGTTGATATTCTTACACTGAAGCTATTATTCTGCAAAAGTACATACTGTACTTTCCTTGAATGTTCTTAAGAGCTTTTGCAGCTGTTTTTAGGCATTAGGAGTGAAGATGAAGAAGATGTACACCACACACTACGTGTGTTTTACTTCAGCATTCGATTCCAATATTACATCTGATTTTTTATTTTATTTATCTTTTTATTTTGCTTTGAAAAAAGGAGTGAAAGTAAAATATTCCTGCAGCTGATTTAGACTTTCCTAAAGATGTTGATTGAAGCGTCGCTGATCAAAGTGCCGTTGATGTTTGATCACAGACATCTAATCAGTTCATCCTTAACTACTTACAGAGCCAGATTTGAAGAAGACTTTGCTCAAGCATTGACAACAAAAATGAATAAACGTGAGATGACAGTGATCTTGATTTTTTGTCTGGTGTGTGCTATGAGATCAACACTAGAGTGAAGCGGTTTGGCGGCTACGTCACAGTAGCTTCACGACCCGGCGTTTATTCTGAGCCCTGGTCTAGAGAAATTGTTTAAATGACGTGAGGAGTGTGTGTGAAATTAAAACCGCCCGCTGTATTACACACTCACACTCTGTATACTCACTAAACACACTTGATACTAAAAAGGCTTTTGAGGTTTAGTGGGCTTGAATCATAACTTCTGACTGTGCCAAGCTGGCTCTTGCTTTGTTCTTCTAATACTGATGACATTCTTCTAGCCCTTGACAAACACACATTTCTCATACACTGACATTAATGCGTGTTGTAGGAGCTTACACAGGAGCAGAAAGGAGCCATGAAACAAATAGACTTTTGAGGTTTAAGACAGCAAAGCGTAGCTTCACCCGAGTTAATCATAGAGGAGAGTCGTGTGTAATTTCCTCCGCAGTGGATGAAACGAGGGAAATGAGAAAGAAACATGTTCATATTAACACACTAACACCATATTTAACCCTATTAAACACACACGACTGTTCTTATTGCACCAAAAGCAGTTAGCATTAGCTGTTAGCATTAGTTGTGTCATGCTCGTTCGCTGTGTGTGTGTGTGTTGGGGGGTGGGAGCGGTGACCAGACCGTGACTCACAGCTCTGGTCAGCTGCTGTTAGGGTGTGGTAGTGAGTGAAACCAGTACATGGCTATGCTCTGGTCTGGTGTGTGTGTGTGTGTGTGTGTGGTTGGCTACTTGTTACAATCCACAGGTTACACCAAGCATTTCCTCCATTCTCTCGTGGAATTAGCACATTTGTCTGTCTGTGCTGTTAACCTCATTATGCTAAGTGTTTGGTTGACGTGTGTGTATGTGTGGCATCTCGTTTGTGTGTGTGTGTGTGTGTGTGTGTGCGTGTCCAGCTGAGTAGCTCATCCTGAAACACGGCCCAGTCTTGCTCCCGGCGATGGTATGAAATGAATCTGACCCACTCCCAGCATCCTCCACACCTCATCCCTCCTGTTCTGTAGTGGAGCCTGCTGTAAGTCAGCCACAGACACACACACACACACACTTTATTTGTCCTGCTCTCCAACAGAAGCATATTCATGCACAACTTCACATATTCATGCACACTCTGAAGGACGAGGACATGTGCTTATTGAATTAATCGCGTTTCAGTTATCAAATGCCCCCCATCTCTCTCTCTCTCTCTCTCTCTCTCTCTCTCTCTCTCTCCCTCACTTGCTCTATTTATTCCTTCTCTGTGGATGGGGGTGGTTGTCAGCTGATTAGATAATGCAAATACATTATTTATAACACTTGGCTCATTCTCGCTGCTTTATGGGATTGCCTAGCAACCAGGGAAATATATTCTATTGAGCAAGACCTCTGATAACCAGAGAGAGAGACAGAGTGTGTGTGTGTGTGTGTGTGTGTGTGTGTGTGTGTGTGTGTGTGTGTGTGTGTGTGTGTGTGTGTGTGTGTGTGTGTAAGCGAGAGAAAGGAAGGAAAAATCGAGGGAGCATACATAGAGATGATTGGGAGTTGGCCGGTGCCTCCGTTGCTATGTATGGCTCATCTGGGCTCACTTATATTTTCCTTTTCTTTGACGCCTCTCTTTCTTTTTTCTACCATCTCCCTCTCTGTCTCTATTCATTGTTCCCAGTTTAGTGCTTTCTCGCTTGCTCATACTCGCTTCCTGCCGTGTTTGCTTCCTCTTTGGTTCCTCCACCCTTTCTTTCATTCCTTCTTCCTACTCCTTCTTTTTCCCTTCCTGTAGCTATCTCTCCATTTGAGCTTCATATTTACACCAGGTAAAAGGTGAGAATGTGTTTTTCAACACAGGAATCACTTCTAGACACGTGTACATGTACAATATGCACAATACTGACCAAAGCCAAAGCACAGACTACTAATTTGGCCAGAGGAGGCCGCAACTCAACTCCAGGTCTGCTGTGAAAGCGCACAACAACTACTGTGTAGGTAGTATTAAAAAGTATGAAACTCAGGGACAGTGGATGAACAAAGAAGTTAAAGACCTGCTGAAAGCAAGGCATGGTGGCTCCAAACCTGGGGGTGCCACAGCATACAGTGTTGCCACGCACAACCTAAAGGAAGCCAAGGACTCTTAAAGGCAGCAAGTAGAGGAGCACTTCAACGGCACAGACACCAGGAGCATGTGGCGGCGAATTAGAGCTCTCACAGACTATAAGAGCGCCACTGACCCCCTCCACTCAAACACCACACTAGCTAATGAGCTTAACAACTTCTTCACTCGGTTTGATAACAGTGATGGTGGGAGGAGAACCGCGGTCCCCGCTGCAGAGGAGGAACAGCCGTTGCACGGCGCTGAGTGCACAGGATGTGCAGCACACACTGCAGAGAATCGACCCACGCAAAGCTGCAGGCCCAGACGGCGTTCCAGGTCGGGTTCTTGAGGACTGTGCTGTACTGGCTGGAGTCGTCAGGGAGACGTCCAACCTGTCTCTGTCTCGGTTACCAGTCCCAGAATGCCTGACATCAGCCAGCATTGACCAGTGCCAGTATGGAAGAAGACAAATATCACCTCTCTGCGTGACTATCGGCCGGTGTCGCGTAGCTGTGTGGGGGCTGACTGTCCAATCCTGTACCAACCTTGGTACCTCAGCTGCTCTGTAGATGATCAGAACCCTCGTCAGCGTGTCGTCTCGCTGGAACTCAGCTCCGAATGCTGGAGGAAATGTAGACCGCCCGGTGCCTCAGGAAGGCCACCAGCGTCTGTGAGGACCCTGCACGCCCACGTCACCGGCTTTTTATCAGGCAGACATTACTGAATAGCTTTCTTTCCCAGAGCTGTGGCCGCAAACACACACTGTAATGTTGTTCTGTACTCTTCCACTATTCCCTCTCAGTCAGTCCAAACTGAACTCGATTGAATTAAAGGTCTCGGCTCTCGTCCTGGTTCAGTGCCGGAGTGGTGTGGGGTTCCACACACAGTTATTAGGTGACACAACACGCCCTCTGGCCGCCATATTGCATTATTATTGATCTTACGCAGTCGAACTACTCCGTGCATACACAGAGCCACTTCTGCTTTCCAACTTTCAAACCTCATACTTAAACTTAGCAATTGATTGCCTTGTTCTTAATTTCCGGTTGAGGTGGTCGGCCTCAGCTCTTCAGCTCTGTAGGCAGCATGGCTGACAACAGCAGATTTTGAAATCTAAATTTAGAGTTCAGCTGTCTTTACGCTTCTAGATGTTGCTTTTTTACTGGGAACTGATCTATCTGACCATTATGTTCGTTGTGTGTACACGTGGCATGCTATGATGCTAAGAAAAGTTGTAATGCTTAAGGCAGGTGATGAAATAATTATGCTTAACGTCAGCTATAGATGAAACATTTGAATATTATCACGTCATCTTTTGTCTCTGCACAGCATGAAATACGAATTACCAGTTGACAGCGAAGACCAAAAACTAATTTCCCCAGTGTTAATCAGGTCCATAATCAAGTCTCTGTTGGGTGTGTTCATGACATTCATTCATTCCCTTAATCGTTTGTCCTCTCACGACCGGCAGGAGGCTGGAGCCCCTCCCAGCTGGGACTGGGCGTTGTCGTAAAAGTCGCTAAAATACATCCAACCAAATTTGCTAATGTGACATGTATATGTAATTGTAATGGATGCTGCAGGAGAGACAACACATTAGTAAAGAAACACCATATATATGTTTTATAATAATAATCATGCATACTATTGATCCTCTTGGGGAAATTGTTGTGTGGACAGCTGCTAGACCTGTGTCTGCGCTACTACAGGGTATCAGTGTCTTGACCAAGGACCCCACGACATGTAGCTTTGTTGAGACAGAGAATCGAACCACTGACCTTTAGGTTGGAGGACGACTGCTCTACCCACTGAGCTACGATGCCTCTATCAACCCTTTGAACCCTAGACTTCCTTGAGTAATTGTGTTGCCTTAGCTGTAAAAGTGTCTGCTGGGGGTATGTGCTTGTGTCCCTACCTTTATTCAACATGTGATAGTGCTTTGGTGAGTGTATGCTGTAAGTGTCAGAACCGGGTGTAATAACAGACAGCGACGGAATTGAAATTTTACACATTATTTCTGAATAAAGTAGACAAAATGTACATGTGTACTAAATTTTGAAGGTTCATTATAAAGTCTGAACTGTAACACACGTGACCGCAGTACGCGTGTGAACGTGAGCAACTTACTTTTGTTTTCAACACTTTGTCGAGTCTTGTCACAATTCCAACTCTGCTCCTTTATCTGAATATCCCCTGCTCTGGAGGGACTGATGTGCCAGGACTGGGCTGCCTGTGAGTGCTGTAGAACAGGGGACAGGCCCACAACAGTCTCCAACAACACCAGAGAAATGATGCCAGATTTTGTCTTATTGTCGCTTTTTTGATGCTACGTTGACAAACATTCACACTTAAGGCCAATTTGGAATCGCCAGTTAACCTAAGGTGCACGTCTTTAGACAGTCGCATGAAGCCAGAGTATCTGCAGTGAGCCCGGGCAGACACAGGAGGGACATGCCAACGCCACACAGAAAGGCAACTGTTGTTATTATTGTCGCAGCGTTTGAAAAGTTTGCTTAAATTTAGCTCGAGAGGTGGATGCAAACACCACTGCCCACGCACACGGTTTGGCTCGCTCAGCTCAGCTCAGTTGCATTTTAATGGCTTAACAAGAAACAAACCTATGCTGCCAAGCTTGATGGGATCAGCTGAGGTAAAACTGGAGACAGATGGCTGGAAGTAATTAAAACCATTAGATACCAGTTTTATCAGCGTGATGCCAGAAACCCTCGCTAGTGATCTGAATGTTCCTAAACACACTGTCTTTCTTTTAAGTCTGATCGTTCTCCAGTTCCCTGACATTTTGTGCATTTACGCTTCGTACCGTCTGAAGCAGTTTGGGGTTCTGTGTCGCGTGGACATGTGGACACATGACCCGTGTCTCATTGTTTGTTATATTCCCTGGAAATCAACCTCGTGCCTCTCGGAAACCATTTTGCCTTTTTTCACCAACTTCAAGAAATATTTGGGGGGAGCTGCTTCAGCCTTTTTACGAACAGTGATTTCCATGTCAGATATCAAGCTGGACTGGTTGTGGTGGTTTTACAGCTTAAAACAGTCAGTTACAAAGTGGAGAAACGTGAAACTACCTCGTCAGGCTAGTAGACAGCACTGTGAAAGAGCCACGCCTCTTTAAAAAACGTATTGTTCTTTGAGTTCGGTGACTCAGCCCCATTGTTGCAGGGCCTGTGCTGTGTAGAAAACATCCAGTGCTGTCTTTTTGAATGACAGACGAAGCCCCTCCGGTGGGTTTTGTGTCATACAGACAAGTCCCAGCCTGAGAAATAGCTTCATCACAACTCAACATGAATCACACATGCAATCTGTTCATGTAAAGATTAAAAACATGATAATATCCATTCAGCCATTATCCCGACTGCTTTCCTCTCAAGTGCCAGAGCCTGCCCCAGCTGTCATTGGGCGGGAGGCAGGGTACACGCCGGACAAGTTGCACAGACAGACAACCGTTCACACACCAGTTAACCTAACATGTGTGCCTTTGGACTGCGGGGGAGAACCCGCGCACACCCGTGATGCCACTCTCGCATACAGGGTGCATAGTTTTACCAAAATACCAACCTCTTCCTGTGTTTTATATAGAAACACGTGTGTGTGGTGGTGTGCGTGCTTTCACGCTGCTCGTCTTGCACCGCCTCTCCTTTATTTATATCAAGCCACAGTATATACAGTACTGTTTATTTGATTGAGCTGCTGACCTAGAAGAATCGGCTTTTCCATGGTTACAAGCCTAACTGACATGCAGCACAGATGGAAGAGTGTGTGTGTGTGTGAGCTCAGACTGTGTTTATGCTGAAAACGTTGGAACAATGTAACCCCTGTGAGTCTGAGCACGAGACGAAGATGTGGAAGCTAGTGGCCAAACTACCAGGAAGCAATACGTCATTCACCTGAAGCATACGCCGCCACACACACACACACACACACACACACACACTCAAGAGCTGCAGACTTGTGTACATCCTGTAACCATACCCAAGAGTTACGATCTTCCTCTGTGCTTTCCTCACCGAACAGTGAGGAAAAGTAGAACAGAGGAAGAAAGAGGGAATGTGTGTGTGTGTGTGTTCTTTTATTGAAAGTTGCATCAGAGCCCCTAGACAGCTATGCGCCATTCAGCCCAATTAATCTGGAGCTTGTGAGCAGAGACTGCATAACAAGACTCGTCTGTTTGACCTCAGGCCAGCTCGGTGTGTGTGTGTGTGTGTGTGTGTGTGTGTGTGTGTGTAACAGATAGTCAAAGTAAGTCAGGGGATGATAGTGTAGAAGAGTGGCTGCCTGTTGTCACCATGAGCATGCATGTGACGCTGTGGCCGGTTTGTGTGTGTGCCTGTGCAGAGCATCTTTTGTGTGTGACCACAGACTTGACTCCATGCTCTTGGTCAGTTGCGTGATGCCCTTTTTCCGCCGGCCGCTCAAACGCGGCGTACCCCCAACTAAGCAGAACTCCGAAGAGACAGAACACGCACTCGTGCGGAGCTCTGCTTGACCTTTGACATGGACAGCACAGATATCATACATAATATCCTTCTCTTTCTCACAAACAGTCTTGTTTACGCACACATCCTGCCACGACCGCTTTGTTCTGTGTACACATCCATACGGTTTCCACGAAATGCCAGTCACTTGATTACGTGCATCCTTCCTTTTGCAGTTGTTATTCAATTGTAGGGATTCCCTAAACATGTAAACTATTCACTATTCCTTGTTTGGTTGGTTTGCTGCTTCATCAGGAACCTGGTGCAGTGCTGATATCACTTGCTTGGACTGCTCCAGTAGCTGCATATTAGCTCAGCACAGTGGTTGAAGCTTAAAAGATGGGGGATTTGCTCCAAATGCAGAGAGGAAATGCATCTTTTTAACATCCAAAGTTGTCTTAATTAGCCACCAGGACTCACCAGTTAGTCAACAGGACTAACGTTCAGTTATATCCAGTCAATACCTCTGTGAATGTGCTAAAAATATATTTCTGCTCACAGCGTATGTGTGGGAGTTTCAGAAGTCACCTCTGACAAAAGTAACTAAAAATGTGTCATGAGTTTGTTAAAAGGCAGAGATGCACGTACTGTAGCTTTAAGCCCGGCGTCTCTGTTGTGATAACATACTCATCATTGCAGAGATATGGGAACTCAGCAACACTGCTAAAAATAGGTCCACCGGGACCACAAGCTGGAGCGAAGATGATCACACAGGTTAATAACAAACCCAGAGACGAGCCAAACACATTTAGAGGAGAAAAAGGAGAATTCCAATAGAAAAGAAATGTGTGTTCCAGGCCGTGAATGTAGATTTCCACATCGTATTTCAGATCACCAACAGTGTGACAGTGACATACCTCTGTCCTGCTGTTCGCTCTCATCACTGCAGTGTATGTGTGTGTTTGTGTGTCCCCAAACATCCTGCACCGTCTCCGTGCTCCTAATCTCCTGATTTGAGGATTTTTGCCCTTGAGTTGTTCAATTCCAGTTGAATATGACTCCAGAAACAGGGTGGTACTGATGGTTGTTGTTCCTGTTTTTTTTTCTTTTTGTCATAACAAACTAGTCCACAGGACAGCAGGCATTATAATCCAAGATTTGGATTTTGTTTTTTGTAAAAATCCACCATCTGCGTCCACTATTCTCTGCTGTGAAAATGAGAGCAGAAGAGAGGTAAACTTTTAGCCTGTGATTTCCCTCAAAGGTGGGGTTAATTCAGTTTTAGCACAAATTCAGCCAGAATTAAAACACACACACACACACACACACAAATAACATTTGGCTCCGCTTAAACCATTGTTGGTTTAAATACTATTATTATAAAACTTTGCAAGAGCTTCAAATACCCTTTTAGACACTGTGTGCTTTTGAGTATGTATATTAAAGTTTCTACATGGAGCACTGAGATGACTTATTTTTATGCCACACGTGTCCACACATCTCTGTGCTGTGTTTGGTAAAATCAGACTTCACCAATTAGCATTTTGAGCTAGCTACTGTGCACTTAATTCAGTGCAGACTATAAATTATCTGATATTATCCATGTGTCCATCTGTTCATCCAGGGCCGTTTGCTGGTGAAAACGGGGCGTGTCCACCTCGGGGAGAAGCTCCTGCGTGATGCAGTTCAAGTCCACAGCACATCCCACGAGGCGTGGGGCGGCCTGGGCGAGGCCCTGCAGTCTCGGGGCTCTCGCCAAGCACCTGACTGCTTCCTGACGGCCCTGGAGCTGGAAGCTAGTTGTCCCATCCGACCCTTCACCATCATTCCCAGGGAGCTGTGAGGGGCCTGGGTCATGGTTAATAAAATGCTGCTTTTACACAGATGAACATAAAGTCAAAAGCAGCTTTTGGGTGTAAAATTCGTCAATAGCTTAAATTACAATACGTTTTATTTTCTTGCCGGATGATAAGATTGACGGAGAATGTATTTTGGTGAACGTCTTTGCTGAATGTCTCTGTACCACTTGATACGTGTTCCTTAAAAATACAGTACGCAGTGTTTGTTAATCAAGGCCGCAGAGAAAGAAAACTTAAGCAGAAACAGAAATAACTTGCCTTCTCTGGTTGGCTAGAAGGGGCGAGCCTACAAAAAGTACATTCCTGAGGGTCAGAGAGGTGATTTTTGGTTATTTACGGGTCAACACGGCGTGTTACACGATGAGTTTATTGCTACATATAGCATTATGAGCTGATGTGTACGATCCCAAACACCACTGATCTCAGCCATGATCCCAGCTACGGCCTTCCTCAGTCAGCTCCAGCAGTGTCGGTTAACGAGTCGTATTCACCTAGATGCTGCTCAGCAGCCGCAGTCACTCTGTGGGATCACCTCCATGGCCCTTAGGGGGCTCTGTATTTTTTATGTGATATGACTTTCTAAGCTGAACCGTCCTGTAAAAGACACCTGTAGAATATTGTTGCAGTAATTTTACATATTTACTTGCAGCTTCTGTTTATTGGTGTTTATGGGTAAAACATTCAAAGAAAACATTCTGATATTTTCTTACGCTCTGTTAATTAACTTGTTATATGATTAAAAGTACTGTTCAACATTTTAGGAAATGATCTGATATGTAGCTAGCTGAGCACAAGGACTGAAAAAAGAAACAAGTAGACTCTCTCTGCCTGAAGGTAAAATGCTTTGTGTCAAACAGTGACAAATTACTTTCCACTTTTACCTCAATTAGTTTCCGCCAAAAAATACTATTATGTCTGAATATTTCTGTAATAAATCACATGAACATTAGCATGGAGATGTGCCAGGAAAACTGGATGTCAGCGCAGAAACAGGTTGTTTAGAAAGATTTGCACATGTCCTATGGAGTAATCACTAATTACTTTACTTTACTTTGTTTGGCAGACGCTTTTATCCAAAGCGACTTACAGGGAGCTAGTGCTGGGTGTCTGGCTCAGGGACACGGACTAGGAGTCAGACGGGGATTCGAACCTGCGACCTTCTGCTTCCCAGTCTGAAGCTTAACCCATTGAGCCACTACTGGGTGTCACAGAGATGTGCTGGTTACATCTTGGGGTAGAAAGCATTGCACGTTGTGTTATACGTGGAACTGTAGATATACAGTACATAGATTATGTATATGTTCACCAGTTATAAGCAACAGCTCTACTTCTTTTGCCTCTTATGTGTACACACACACACAAACACACACACACCCTCCTACCCTCGTGTCTCCTAATGAGAGCCTTCATTTACGATTCCACGTGTGAGGATTGTGTCTGTGTGTTTCCGTGTAGTATCTAGTCTGTGTATCTTCATGCATTTTCTGTTTGTTGTAAGCGTCATGTCTCGGGGCTGTTATCAGTCCCTGTCCTCCTCGTTGTGTTTGTGCGTTACAGTGGACGACTCATCCGCTCATAACGTGTGTTGTTGTTGCTGTTTGTAGCTCACGCTCTTCATCATGTTCATCATAAATTGCTTTTCAAAATCACTGCTACATGCTGCGTCTTCACCTGCCTCGTCACTTGTGACTAATGGACATCACTTCTGAGTGCCTAACCACATTAATGTGAGCAGTGGGACTGGGCTGCTGGCTTATGTAATACTGCCAGCACAGTTTTCTGCCTCCAGACTCCCTCCTCCGATCTCTCTCTCTCTCCCTCTCCCTCTCTCTCCACCTCTATCTCTCTGGGTCTCTCGCTCTCTCCCGACTTGCCTGATGTGATGTGATGTGGCTTGGTTGCCTAGCAGCCATCCCCTTGTTTGAGTAACTGGGGAAGCGAAGGGATATCTGGTCTGCAGAACAACACACACGTGCACAGACAAGAGCCACACACACACACACACACACATGCACACAGCGAGAGGAGGATAATGTCCCTGTTGTGTGGTTTTACAGGCTTGACAGAGTCTGTTTGATGTCTGCTGTTTCCACGTGAGGTATGAGCCAGCTATAATCAATGTCTCAAGCTGGTGTAAATTAATTTGTGTTATGGGAGAGTCCTTGGCTTTTCTCTCAGCAACCCCCACACCCCCCATCTCTCAGCCCTTTCTCTCTCTGCACGGCTACAAACACTAATCCCTGCCTTCTCTGTCTTCCTGTAAAACTCTACAATCGCCCACGTTCCCATCTCGCGTGTTGTTAAAGTCCCCCATTTATCGATTGGTTCGATTTTCTCTGGGGAATTATCAATCACTGTGGCCTCTTTTCTGCCATCTGAAAAATCTATTTTTACTTTTTCCTTCCTCGCTCGCTGGCTCTCCCTTGTTCCGTCCTCTCCTCATTAGCGCCATGTGTGACACCTACACAGGGCCTCCAGGAGATGAATGGTGTAATCCCTGTGGGTATGCAGGGAAATATTACATGGTGGGTTCACACGTGCACAAATGCACACGCACGCTCTCTGACAAAGAGAGGCACGTGGACATACTGTGTGGTACAGTACACATGATTAAATACACACTAGTGCACACACACACACACACACACACACACACGCACAGAACATGTTCTTGACAGCTCTGGTAAAAGGAGACAGATTATTGTAGGAAGCTGCAAATGAAGGTCTGTTCACTGGACCAAAAGTCACCACACAAACACATGTATTTACGCACACACACAGCTGGCAGTTTACTCAGTACACCTAGCTGAAACGAACGCACGCCAAAGCAGCAGTCCTGCAGAAAACTCTCCTTCGTTAAGGCGATCGTGTTCAGTCTCGCCTGAAATTGTAGCAGAGATTAATCGACTCAACTGCATGATCGCTTTGGAAGATGCTATTGGGCTGTTCAACAGGATTCAGGTCAGAGTGAGTGTGTGTCTGTGTGTGTGTGGTGGGGGGTGATGCCAGCCCTGCAGGGGCATATGGAGGGCACGGCCTGGGTGGTGCCTGTGTATTGAAACCATAAACCATCGTTGTATCCAAACAAGGCTGTGGAGTCATGGATGGGTGAGGGGTGTGATTGAGGTTATGAGGATCAGATGGTGCTTACATAATCTCATTTATAAATAAAATGGGATATGTATATTTCATCCCTCAGGGCCCAGTGTGTGCCAGTTCGCTGTAACAATGCTTCCATGTTGATGAAACAAGCATTTCCTGTTATTAAGTCTTTATTTTCTGGAATGACTTGAAAGGAGGACAGTCATATTGTAAAGTTAACACATGCTGCTACAGTAAGTAGATTTTGGTATCTTTGGACAGAGAAGCTAGGTGTTTCCCCAACGTTTTTATGCTAATCTAAGCTGCATAACTGGCTGCTGTGAACTGTAAAGCTACTACTAATAATACTACTACTAGCACTTCATCAATGAATATTCACATCTCGTTTAATTCTTATAAAACTGTATGAAAAGTTTGGGCTATATGCCAGCTATTCCTAATTTCACTACAAGGAAATGAGTAAGACTATTAAACTAAATTCCCATTTTATTTGTCACATACTTAGTTACACAACTCGCAGTGAAATGTGTTCTTCCAAGTGTCTTACTCAAGGACACACCTGGTATGGGGGAGGGGCTGTGGTGCCGCAGCGGGGAATCAAACCTGCAACCTTCTGCATCCCAACCTCATGCCTTAACCCTACCAGGCCTATTGCTTTTATAATCTTTATACTTATGATATGACATAATATAAATAGTTGTGAGGAGAGAATGTGGTTGCGAGGGCAAAAGGTCATATTCCTAAAAAACACCTGGAAGCCACAGGCAGCGCTGAACGACACATGCTGCCACCGAATGCCTGATTTCTGGATATGCTCTGATGCTCGGTCGTGAGGCTGGAATTATCTGGTAACGCTGCGGCAAGTGGCAGCTTGGCTGGCGGTGTGCTGTCCTCCATCAGTCGCTCCAGCTCACCTGATTGCCAACCAGCGCGCTCGGCCCAGCCGTGCCAGCACCATTACCCACTTAAACAATCACCCTCTTGTTCTGCTAACAGTCAGACATTGGAGCTAATTAAATATTCAGATGCTGTTTAATAGAAGTGTAACGTTGCCCCAATATGTCTGTCAGCAGCTTGAGGTGGGGGTGTGTGTGTGTGT
>JAUMHF010000007.1:2675221-2687113 GCA_032359275.1 Microctenopoma steveboyesi | reverse complement strand
CCCCCCCCCCCCCCCCCCCCAAAAAGGAGACCTGCTGCCCGCCAACGTCCTCACGCGTAGTGTGGGGACGAGAGTGAACGTGACCTGAGGGAAGCAGCACCTCTGAACCCGCCACCTCTGCGTTTGTTGGCTGGAGTTTCTCGAGGTGCTCATGTTCTGCAGTGCGGGAGAAAGGATACCGGCGCACCATCTTAGTTCACCACAATGCCAGGGAATTGACAATGGCTGTTCTGTTTCACTGGGACTCAGCAGCTGATAGTGGCATTTGTCCCACGCCAGCATTGGATTATGGGTATTTTTAAGTAGCCTCACATTCCTTTGAAATTCCAGCGGTCTGCCTTCGTCATCGTTCTGGAGCAGTGGCATGTTTCTCAGCATGTTTTCCTAAGTAAGCTGTTTATTTTGGCGTCCCTGACTCTGGCCCAGCGGTGCCTTTGAGTAGCAGGGTCACCTCGTGTTGTCTGCTGGCAAAAGCATAGCTTTACACCAGACCCTTACTGATGTGCTGCACAGCGTCTTGAATATTGATGGGAAGCTCATTAAGCTCTTCCCAGAAACTGTCCCTGACACCAGATGTTTTTCTACCAGGATCACGTTCATCTCTCAGAAGAGGGCTTTCTATTTGAAATATATGCGTTTAAACGTGAATGAAAATGCCCTCGTATGAAGGTGACAGACAGGTTATCAGTCCATGGCGTCTCTGTGAAACGAGGACAGCTGTGTGCATGTATCTGTAGGTTGGTGCATCAGTTTGCAGTTGCATTTTAAAAAAGGCAAAAGATCAAAAGAGCATACGTGCGCGTGTGAATTCATCGCATTGTGCGGTTGCGTGTGTATTCTTTGAAGCGATATCTGCAGGGGGGGTGACTTGATTGACAGCGATAGAGCGGTGCCTGGCCGTGCCTGTGGCCGAGGCAGGCAGCGGGAGATGAAGAGTGTTAAGTCGTCGGTATGGGGCATATGTCAGAGATCAGCGCTGGACTGTGGAGATCGCTCAGATAAGAAGGGAGGAAGGACGCAGGGCTGACAGAGGCAGAGATTACAGGGGGCTTGGTGGTTTGACCACGGGCAGAATGGCTGCTCGTCTCACACACACACACACACACACACATTCGCATCCTCTCTCCTGCTGCATCTTCATCACAAGATGCACATGCCCAGCCCTCTAGAGGCTGTGTGTGCAAAGCCCCATGATAATAAGATTGTCTTCCTCTCTGGCTGTGAGTGTTCGCTCCTTTGTCTCTACGATAATGACAGGGAGAATAAGAGCTCCGGCTCTTGAACCTCCTCAAGCTCTTAGGTGTTGTCGACAGAAGGAAAACAGAGTGGCGGATATTAAAGCCTGTCAAGCAGATTTACCATGATAATGTTCTGTGTAACTCACCTGATTGTTGTTCAAAGTAAAACATGCTGTTGGCATGGTGAAGTCATTATGAGCATCATCACATGTGGAAACCGCTGGGAAAAATCTGCAACATTATTTTGTCTGTTTTCTATCTGCAAGCTGTAACTTCAGTGTTTGCAGCCTGCCAGGAATGATAAGATACAGCGTTTGACTGGAGGGAAATGATCGTTTAATTGCAGTATTTCCGCAGACTGCGCCAGGCTTCTCCGGTAACCTCACTGCAAACATGGATTCGCTGTATGAGCTGCGTCAGCTACAACACACAAATATAAAAGAAGAAGAGGTGAGAGACTGCGTAGCGGCAACAGCCACAGCTGGAGGCATTAAGTTTTCAGGTTCTCCGTCCGTCCTTCGGTGTCGAAGCACTCAATGACTGAACTGTAAATGGATTCAATGATGAACTGATTAGTTTTCTTCTGATCAGATGTCAAGGTCATAGTGACAAACTTTGGGAATTTCTTTGAATTTGCTGCAACTGTCAACTGGCTCTTGGATAAGATGAACTGCTTAAAGTTTGCCAGCCAAAGGTCAAGGTCACTGTGACCTCGTCTGGATCCCATTCTCTTCACTGCTGTATCTCAGAAATGCCTTAAAGGTATTTTTGTTGAGTCTGGAGAGACATGCGTGTGTCAAATGCACTTTAAATATTGTCATTCATCTTTACATCTTGGGGAACAGGATGGATCGGTATTACACTGGTAGTAGCACAAACCCTCTGCTCGTAAGCTTAAGGAATAGGAAGAGAAGCTGATAAAATGTATGCATGCTCAGCAGAACCCCTCACTTATTAAATAACCGATAAAAAACCCTTCTGTGTGGGACCACACTGACTAATCTGCAGCGTGTGTTGTTTTTCATCGTGCTAATCGCTAGTTTGGTTCATCAATAGAAATACCGAGTATGTGAAGTAGGTAGCGATAAGAATAGCTGTTTTATTGTGTGCCACTGCCTTGGCCTCTAATACTGAATGTGTTATCTGAGGGTGCAGCATGCCACACTGAGCTATGTGCATGTGACGCATGGCTGAGCAGCATTCCTCCTCCTGAGTGCATTGCAGGGCAGAGATAGTAGGAAGGCAAAGCAGCATGACTGCCAACAGAGAGGAGAGAGGAAGGGAGAAGGGAGACAGTAATACCAGTAACATGTAGGATAAGATCAATCTGCCTCCCAGGTCGACATCGCTAAACCTACTGGAACTGTAGCTGGTTATGTCAGGAGGCACAGATTTGCAGAAACATTCTTTCAGGTTTTTATTTCACCATCAGGGAGGTTCACGTGTGATTGTTGGAAATGACGTCCAGGTTTAAGGAATGTTGCGGAAGAAGAGGCTAAATGAGGGGTCCAAGACCTCCGCGCTCAGGTGGTCACCCAGCTTTAAGTAGGGTTGATGGGCCCCTGGTCCTGGGGTTTTCTGTGGGAAGCACAAATACGGTTTTAATTGTGCCGCCACTTTAAAATAAGAAAAACTAAATCGTAGTGTTTTTACTTATCATCTAATCTTTGATTTTTTATGTAGAGTGCCTGTGCCTGTCTATGTTCATCTGAGGATGACGATTCTGATTCTGATCTGTTCTCTTCAGTTCTCATCTACTGTATATGAGCTATGCTTGTTTGCTACATCCTGTTATGTAATGGTGTGATGGCTCATTTTTCTTAAAGGAATAATCCAAACCATAACTAATCTGATGTAAATTTGATTCATGAAAGCATATTACTTATTCCAACTACAGAGAATAGCTAGTTCTGTACTTACGTGGTTCACGCAGTGGAGTCGTGGCAAAGTGGATTTAAAGCAGGAAGTGATCCCTTTTGCAGGTCTGGACTGCGAACTATACAGACCTGGAGCAGGTCCCTCCTTCTGAGATGGTTATAAATAAGAGGTATTGTTAGTTAGACTATAAAGGCCGTAGGAGTTTATTATTATAATTAGAGTCCAGTTGCAGGGTGTTTTGTATTATTAATATTAATTGTGCTAGTTATAGCAGCTGGCTTCATTCAAACAGCTGCATTTGTAACTTAGGTAATGAAAATAAAAAAAGTTAGGCTTATTATTTAATGCAGCCTTGGTGAGTCCGGGCAACACGGAGCTTACTTTAATGCCACCTGAGCGGAATATTGTTTGTGGTTAAGAATCCAGACATGGTTTAGAGGTAAACGCTGCACAGTCCAGTCAAACTGGCCTGCATGAGAGTCTCACACACGGGGACCTCTTCTCATCAGAGAGTCATCTAAATGAGTTCTGTGACCCATCATTTGACTCGTCTTGTTGTCTTACTATCTTTGTTGGGCTGGTCTCTATCAAAAGTCTCCTTGCCTTTCACTTCTCCTTCCCTCTTACCCACTAACACACATACTGGTCATCACCAGCGGCGTACAATGCAGAAATAGCATCACCCCCCCCTCCGACCTGCTCAGCAGACACACAACTGTCTCCCTGTCCCTTTACACAGGACCACTCTTTTTCAGTCGCCCTCTGATTCTGACAGAGGGAGACAGGAGAGCGTCTCGTCCTCTGTTTCTGCTCCTTGTCTGCTGCCGATGCGAAGCGTTTGATCCCAGCTGCGAATGAGTCTGCGGCTGCTGTTACTCCCATACTTGCTCCCAGTGTAGGTGTAATTCACATGATCTGGCAGAGAGCTCATTTACGGATGAGTGTGTGTGTGTGTGTGTGTGTGTGTGTGTGTGTGTGTGTACGCGCACCTGACCTGCTTTCCTACAAACGTGCTTGTGTGTCGTCCGTCAGCTGGCTCAGGAAGTGAATGTCCTTGCTATACAGACATCCTTAAAGCTACTGTAAACATTGGTTCTTACTTCTGAAGGGAATAGTTGAGAGAAAGTGGAAAATGAAAACAACTCAAAACGTTACTAGATGACATCAAAAAGTAATTTAATATTTGTGACATCGCGATGAAACTAACGTATTTACAAAAGTGTAAATAAAGAGTAAACTACCTCTAAATGAACTCAGAGCTCCAGTTGTCTGTAGCATTAGATACTATTGTACAGATTACTGTCACGCTCCCATCATGCATGTAAATCTACTTTCATAACTTTCCAAGCACTGGAAAATGTAATTATTGTTATCCCTATTAAATTAAGGTTTATGGTGAATGCTTCTACACAGGCCCGATTTCTTTTTATTCTGTGCCAGCTCGGAGCTCAGGGACACATCTCCAGATAGATCTCAGCGTAAACCATTAAACCACCTCAACAACTGATCAGGGTGTCCGTCCACTTCCATCAGGTCAGCCCCGTGAATGACGTGTGCTTTCAGCCCGCTCCGCTGTGGGATCTGTGTAGCTGCTTAACCTTTGACAATAAACTTGTCTTAGAGTTGCTGTGACACCACTAACAGCAGAA
The DNA here is from genome assembly GCA_032359275.1 of Microctenopoma steveboyesi. Taxonomy (NCBI): domain Eukaryota; kingdom Metazoa; phylum Chordata; class Actinopteri; order Anabantiformes; family Anabantidae; genus Microctenopoma; species Microctenopoma steveboyesi. The sequence continues at coordinate 2,682,348 of JAUMHF010000007.1, read as the reverse complement.
AACTGCTCCCAACTCTGCAGTAATAACACCCTCGGGACTTCTTAGCGCCTTTCCTTCTCTGTCAACACTCAGCAGCTGCCAGCGCGGCTCAGATATCCATCAGCCAGCAGCGTGGACACATGGCTCAGGCTCCAACACTCTGCAGCATGAACTAAAGCCGACTGGTCAGCCAGCGCTGTCCCGTGACAGGCCTTCAAATGGGGCAAATGATACAATCAGACAGCCTGCGAGATCACTTTTCTCTGACCCTTGAGGTTGTCATAACTAGCTTGTGTACAGCACATACCAGACACACATTAAGTGAGAGCGTGTGTAGTGTACAGTAGTGTGTTGCACTGAGGCCTTTTGTGAGCTGAAGAAATAATGAACGGTTCTAACAACTAGTCTCGGTGACCAGATACTTACAGGCGGAAAGCTGATCCTCTGCACGGTCGACCGAAACATCACATGCCTGCAAGAAGAGGAGGGGAAGGGGGCGAGGGGGGGGTTGGCTGTCAAATGAAAAAAAAAAAGAAAAAGGAGGAGAACATTGAGGGGAAGGCTAGGCGAAGAAAAGAATAAGCCGCGCATGATCAGGCGCAGAGAAAACGAAAGAGCAACTGCTCTCCCAGCGTTGAGCAGCGAGGAAAATGAGAGAGACGGAGACGCTGAATGAGGAGGAAGGATTCAGCGATCAAGGGATGATCCGAGACTTAAACAGTGGCTGTTTGTTGAGTTCTTACTTGCAGGGAGCCTTCTCCACCGGTTTTGCTGCCACGTTGTAATCGCATGGTGAAGTGTTGATGTGCTGGGTAAAGAAAGAGAAGTTAGCGCTTTGGCTGACGGCTGCTGTGTTACGTCACCTACAGCAGGCAGGCCTCTGTTTCCATCACAGTCTTATCAGTTTTGATAAGATTAGATATCACAGATAAACACAATTCATAAATAATCTACTAAAAATAAATCTAGTTCAATGATACCTTTAAGTATAACATAGATAACAGGAGTGTTTTGCCGTAATGTAAATTAATTATCATATATCACCCCCCCGACCTCTGAGGCTCCAGGGTCTACAGACTTCAAAACGAGACAGAAGAAACACCCACAAAAAGATGCCAATCTATTGGAAGATGATCAGGAAGAGACGAACAATGATGACGATGATGAAGGACAAGAAAAACTGCCATGAAGAGTTGTATTTACAAGGGGGGGGAGGGGGTAATGAGTGTCATATCTGCACTGCACCTTGTCTCTGATGCCAAGAGTGAAGACGTCAGGCCGCGGGCAACTTTTAAAAGAGTAGGACGCCTGGCGCATTAGGACCTCCTGGGTGGAGTCGGTGTAGTCATACGCCCCTGGTAGCAGCAAATCACCATTACGCCCGCCCCCCCGGAGCTGAGCTGTTCTCCCTGCACCTTTAAAGCCGTAGGTCTTCCTCACAGGGTTCAGCTCAGCTTCCTCGATGAAGTCTCGAATGTGGTAAAGACCGGGGACGGGCGTGTCCTGGAGGAAGGTGCATGGAGAAACATTTTTGTGTTACCACATTGCTTGTTGCTGTCATGTGCACTGTGATTACTGTGATTATTAATCACATACAGTATATCAAATGTCAATGATTTAAGCTCTGGTTAGGAGCTTGTGTAATACATGAATGTCTTGCACTGTGAACGTGCTGCTAACGAGGTGGCTGCCGGGTTAAACATGAAGCTGCCCCGCCTGTCAGCTGTCCACCAAACATTATTAGAAAGCTAATGAACGACGGAGCCTGACAGCCGAGGTCACATTGAGATAAACACCTAATTATGATGGATGCAGACTCTGTGTGTTTGAATTGTCTCTGACAGATAATGCACTCTGACACCCGACAATGGGGCAGTGACAATGGTATGTTCGTGAGGCGTTGCTGTTAAATTAGAGCTGCTGGACGCTACCTGAAGGCACCACAGTGCTGAACTGTTGCATGGGCCTGCTCAGGAGCCAGCACGGCTGCCTCTGGCTCGAAGACAAGCAATGAAACCACACTGCAGTACGACACCTACTTTCAGCGTTACCAGCCACCAGCTCCCTCGGCCATGGCGGTCCACCTTGTCATCGCCCTGCAGATAAGAACGGCACACAAGTGGACTGTTTCTGCTGTGGTGGCATTACTATGCCAACAATCTGTTGGTGCGAGGCTCACATGTATCATCCTGTGCTTTAGCAGTTCTGCGTGTCCTCGTGAATCACATGGAGTCATGAGGGCTTTGAGGACAGACACTTACCTTATCCGCTCTATGGCCACCCCTGGACATGTCAGTGACTTTTACAGACAGCTTTGTTTTTTCTTCCATGTGGTTGTATCCAGCGCGGTTCTTAGTGTCGCTCTGCCCGACTGGAGATCCAGTGACACCTGACCACTGTTACTATAGCAGCGACTCCACTATAGATCAATTTTTCAACAAGCCGCTGTGGTGGAGGGCTAAATATAGAGTGAGTGACCAGTAAACACTAAATACACACATATACTGCATGTGCTGCTGTTAGTATTTATTGGATGGATGGGTCCTTGAATGAGAGGAGTTAAAGAAAACTAGTTTCAAATATAGTACGTACCTGGAAGCATTGAGGGGTGTTACCTCTAGGGGCATACAAGGCTAATGCGTGATGTCAAGTACATCTCTCTCTCTCCCTCCCTCTCTGTGCAGCAGGACTAAAGACCGTCACCTCAAGTGAAAATCTCGCTCTGGGAGCAAAAGCTCAGCTTTCATCCCTGTTGCTAAGCTACATGTAACACATGGTTGAAGGGAGCCAAGAATTCATGTTTACACGGCTTTGTAAAGGAAGTCTCCTGAGACATGAGAGTACACGAGGAGACAGACGCACAGGAAAAGGAGGGGCGTCCTATAGTACCTGATGTCGTTCACCTTTCTTCTTCGTGGACGTGTGAATGCAGGCGAGGGCCGTGTAATTAAGATTTTTATAACCAGACAGCAGGCAAGAATGATTTTCTTGTGACAATTGTTTTTCAGAAGTTGAGAGCCACTCGATTCACACCTGAACTTTCTGTGGGTCGCGACGATACTTTACATCATGTCCGAACTGAAAGTTTTTCTTGTGCAGACTCTGGAAGAGAGAAGATTCCCTCAGTTTTACCTACATTTAACACAACGAAATGATTTACATCACTGCTAAATGTATTTTGTAATGCTCAAAATGTTTTAATATGCATCCACGGGGAACCCTGAATAATACGCATGACTGGACAAGCCACAAACAACTACAGCCCCTACTACTCTCAGCACCGTCGAAGGCATTACATAAAAACATTAGATATGAAACAGTGACTGGACTTTGAATAATAAAAAGCATTCATTTGATTACAGCTCACATAAAACTCAAAGGACACAGAGCAGAGGTCCACAATAGAGCTTTATTTTTTTCATTCATCAAAATAACAAACTTAGTATCTCTGCAAGCTACTGTAACAAACTCAATCAGAAGATAAAAAAAAACAAAAACCGGTACACCTCCATTTACACCATGATTTCTGATGTAAACTTAAATCCTCTGCACTTCATGACTGGGGACAAATGCCAAGTTAAGACATGAGGCAGTCAGCTTCTACATGGTTCTGTGCCAACAGTGGCGGACAACACATGGCCCGAGTAGTCAGTAGGGGAGCTGGACAGTACAAGGCTAATCTAATGTCGAGTACCATTATGTGCACTTCAAAATAGAAGCCTTTGATCCCACTGAGTGCTTTTATTTTAATGACAATACAGATTTGATCTGAGCTTATCTGAACATTAAGAGGCATTGGCTGATGCTCCTCAGTGCATTTGTGAATTAATAGGGGGACACTTCAAATTTAAAATGGTAAACATTTCATGTGTATTCTAAGGAACAAGAAACATACTATCAAAAATGGAGCATCTTCAATACAAAAATGGGAATTATTACAGGGTATACAAACTCAAGGATCATTAGAACTGAGAAAACAAGACAGTTTTCAAAAGCCGGGTAGATTGTAAATTTTATTGGAAAACAAAAATATACAACTTGGAATGGATTATTTGAGGCATGACCAGAGGTCATTAAGAAAAAAAAAGTGAGAAACATTAAAAAGCATGGTTAAGATTAGTCATTTTTCTGGTAAATTGAACAGCAGATACAAAAAGAGTTTGTACGAGTACCTAGGAGATACACCCGTGTCATTTTTTGCAGTAGTGCAATGCTCAGAGATTTCCATATATACTTTGTCCGTAGTCCATGCAGAGTTTAAACTCCTCTACATTGTTTCCATGCCAACAGTGTTGCCAAGTGACAACCAGCTGACAGGTTTTCAATGTCGCCATGCGTGGAGGGGCCCCGAGCACACCAGACAGGAAGATTTGAAGTTCTCCGGCTCCCAGGGGCCTCCACGGGCATCTGGTTCTATGACTGTTCCGTCACTCCAAAACACCATGACAGCAAAAGAAAAAAAAGGGACATGGGGACAAGAGCCTATGCAGTTAACATGCAGTTCCTTTGGACAGCAGAAGGGGCAGGGACGAAGGGGGGGCTATTAAGATTTTACAGATAAATTACACAAAAAGGCAAATTTATATAGAAATCTGTACAAGGCTTTCACTTCGCTGTCATCATTTGTACAAACTCTGCAGGAGAGATGAGAAAAAGAGAATAATGTAACTAAGAATTCAGCAAGTCATCAAAGCAGATTAAGAATGTAATAATATATACTAACCTTCATAGTTGACCTGGCCGTCTCCATCAATGTCTGCTTCTCTGATCATCTCATCCACTTCTTCATCAGTCAGCTTCTCACCAAGGTTTGTCATCACGTGACGCAGTTCGGCTGCACTGATGTACCCGTTGCCATCCTGACAATTAGACGGTGCCAAGTCAGTAAGCACATGGGGGGGGGGGGGGGTATTTTTTTATTTAATTGCCACACATATACAAAGGGAACAGTTACCTTGTCAAAGACACGGAATGCTTCTCTGATCTCCTCCTCACTGTCTGTATCCTTCATCTTCCTGGCCATCATGGTCAGGAACTCTGGGAAGTCTATCGTTCCATTTCCTGAAGACAACATAAAGTCCCACTGAGGATTTCCATCCAGCTAGAGTTTGGTTTATAGGTTTCAGAGCCAGATTGACTTCTTACCATCAGCATCCACTTCATTGATCATATCCTGCAGCTCTGCCTCTGTGGGGTTCTGGCCCAAGGAGCGCATGACTGTGCCCAGCTCTTTGGTGGTGATGGTGCCATCTCCATCCTTGTCAAAGAGCGAAAATGCCTCCTTGAACTCTGGTTGCAAAAAACAAAAAGCAGATGGGCTTCTTTAGTAGGCTTAAGATGCCTCACTCTAACCAAGAAATGCAAAACAAAAGTGGAAATGTATAGTATGGCGACTTATGTGTAAACGCTGTCATCCAACCTTGCACAACAAGCTGCGCAAATCATATTATCCCCAACTACATCAGGCAAAATCTCAATTTAAACTACAGCATACCATGTTTCCTTCCAACTGCAGTCATTTATGGCTAAAGGACAGCAAGCATGTGACCAAGCACCATAACAGAGACAGCCAGGGGATGACAGCCTGTGTAGTTTGGTTGAGCCACAAGGGATGAGAATGATGACACTCGTTAAGTGTGATTAGGCCAATGTGTAGCGGCATGCAGCAGCTTGCCAGTGTCATAAAAACTACAACCTGCCATTTGCAGGGTCAAACACACAGGGCAACACCCTTTTGCTGAGGAAAGGCCTCCTAACTGCATTGACTGCAAGTGTGTCCAGAGCATTCTTATGACCATGAAAGGCCATCATTACTGCAGCTGCTTAGTTTAATTTTCCGTTCATGTCCAAGTCAACTCAACTCCAAGATGTACAAATTGACAAGTTAACAGGCATCTCAAGCTCTCCAACAAAGCTCTACCCCTAAAAGCTTATTCCAAGAAATACAGTCCAAATGTCAACTTTCAGTGAAATCTGAGACTTAAGCTACATAAAGTCAGACGCTGGAAGATAAGAGAACGCGCTACATCTGTGCCAAATTTCAGACAAATTGTCTGTATCTAAGCACATGCTGGTTGCAGTGTGTTAAATACGCCCGCATAGTTTACATTACAGCACAGGTGTATTGTGGCAAAGATTGTTGCCACAATTGTTCTTCATGCATTTCATCCATTAAGAATACACCCAGGACAAAGGACACTTCTCGCACATCATACACAAAGGTGACAGCCAACACCTCACCAGAATACACAGCTCTTCCAGATTACATCATTTATTACTCAGGGAAACTATGAAAATGCAAAGTTTTCCATGAGAGTCCTTCTGCGCTCCAGCGTCAGTAAGCAACAGCAGTATCACTCATTCCTGTTTTATGACCAGTAGGCTGCCGGTTGGAATGCCTTAAAAGGTAAAAGTATAAATCCACGGGGTGCAAAGATCCATAATGCGGGCCACTTTGCAGGATATGCGGAAGGTAGAAGATCAATGCTGTGACGCCTTACCAGCAATCTGCTCTTCTGTAAGCTGATCAGCCTGTAAAAAAGAACAAGGCGTTATGAAAAAAATTGGCGTTTTCAACGTCAAATCCTAATCCCCAATTCACTACATATGTTAAGGCAGTCTATTTATTTGCAATAACGCTCCCGCGTACATCTCTATACATGTGGTAAAAGTAACAGGTCAAGCGTTACCATGCCTACTGTTATTATCGTTTCGGTAGCTGTAAATATGTAACTAGACACACAGCTAATGGTATTTCGGTGGCGGTTAGCTTGCACTCTTTTGGGACAGTGCAGAAATATTTAAATGTCTACGTGCACCTCAAAACTATGTACAATGACCCTACTTTGCCGTAGACAATGAACGACTAATAATTTGGCGGTAAAGTTAGCCAAAGTTAGCTACTAGCTTACTGTCGTGTGCCGGCTTACGGTTACAGACCTTAGCTAAAGTCCAGCGCTGCACAGTTAGCAGAATGACTAATAAAGCACTCGTCACAAGCAATGCAGCAGTTGGTAAACAGTCATAATATTGACGCCACTTCTCCTTGAGCTCTTACTGGTCCAGTTCAGCGAAGCAACATTAGCTTGAATGTTGTTCGGCACGCACAAGTGCACCATTTTTTTTGGGGGGGGGGGGGGGGGGGGGGG
>JAUMHF010000007.1:2639971-2663945 GCA_032359275.1 Microctenopoma steveboyesi | reverse complement strand
ACCTACAGCAGAAAGCATATGCATTATATTACCTTCTATGTTGCATGTGTGTGTGTGTGTGTGTGTGTGTGTGTGTGCGTGTCCCACCGCTGCCAAGAGAAACCCGTGGAGGCCTGGGATAGGAGAGTGAATAGGTGATGGGGTCTCCGTTAGGATCCTGAGCGAGGATCTGAACGTTGACAGTAGAGTTGACCTTACACCTGATCACTGCTGGCTCTGTCACTATGGGAGGCATGTTCCCTGCAAGACCGCAGACAGACCGCAGCCAGTTAGTGGAGGTCAGCGGGTCCCATACAAAGACCAAAATAGTGTAAAAAGCCACCATAAATCTGGGCCAGGTTGAGGTACAGAGTCTTGGTGTCCAGAGTCTGCAGGCCCAGGTCAGAGCTGCCGGATGCTATGATGTCGTAGACGCATTGCATGCTGCCTTTACAGGTTCTCCGCATCACTTCCACCTCAGCCGGACTGACATTCTCCAGCAGGTGCCCAGAAGAGACATACTCCAGTGGACTTGGGAGCGTCTGAGAGAACAGTAGGCTTTCTGGAACTGGGACTGCCCCTAGAAACATACACGGAGGTGGATACAGAAGTCAGTAGTCAGTATTTTCCATCATGTAAGACAACGAAATATTCAGTGTGGAGCATCCAAATGTGCAGGGTGGACGAGGAGTTCAACATAAAAAGGTTTTGTTCCTAACCAGCCTCCAAGTCTGTGCAGAGCAACACTGAAGCGTCAATGGAACAGTGCATTGAGTGTTTCATTCACGGGAAGCAGATCGAGCTGAAACTTGCGTGAAAAACTTTTCACAGAAATGTTCTAAGCGCATGTGTTCATGGTCCACTCACAAGACAGGCCAAAGGACTGCAGTCCCTCCTCTGAGGGGGGGTTAAGATCCACTAAAGGGAGGATCTTGCCATTGGACATGAGGAAATCGTCAGAACGATTGGAGCTCCAGAGACCCAGCAGACCCACAGTGCGGTTATAGAAGGACAGAGGGACCTCAACAATGGCTGCCAGCTGATTGAAGCCTACAACCCGCCACACGACCACACGGAGGCCGCCAACATACACTGCTGCACAGCGATTCAGTGACGTACAGCGCACAGCAAAGTCCTGCTCACCTGTGAAAGCAACACCTGAAAAGACAAGCGTGTCATTTATTCGTCCAGCATCTTTAGCTTTTAGGTCTCAAATACCTGCTTGTGTTGGTAGGACGGGATAATAAATGGCCTGGAAAATGTGCTTATCTCTAAAAAAACTATCTCTAACAACATTAAACATAACAGCAAATGTAAGATGTGCGGGTTGTTATTACCAATTACGACTCGGACCTCGACATTGTCCACAAACACCCGGAGTCCATCACCTTTTTCTGTACACCTCCATTCAATCTGTCGGTTAAAAGTATGATTTAAAATTATGAGCAAATAAAAAATGTAAGTTTCAGTTAACACTCGTATTGTAAGACTGTTTATTTACTGCCAGATCATGAAGTGTAAGTCTTACAGGTGTTATCTGGCATGTCTTTGAACTCTGACCAGAATCAGGTAAGTAATTCTAGGTCGTTTCTCAGCTCTACGAACTCTCTGTAACTCTGTAAACAGGCTGATTATTAAACTATTCCTGTCCACACGCTTCTAGTGTATTCTCTCTACACACACACATAACCTGACCTTGCCAATGCCCTGGTGGAAGGCAGCCAAGCGCACCACCACTGGGACCTCAATGATCCCTTTTCCGTCTAAGCGTAACTTGTCTGTCTGTCCTTGCAGGGTGAAGATATTCGAGCCAGTGCTGGAGGAGAGACGCAATATCACAAACTCTCCCAGGGCTTTGAAAGAGTACTCTGTCCCATCGAAGGTGATGAAGTGGAAGCTGCCGTAAACCATTGCTGTGAGGAAAACGTGAATAAGAGAAACTGTCTGGTAAAATGTTTAAACTGATTAATATTCTTTAAGTTTCAGCATGTTGTTTGATCGTTGTCTCTCTGTGTTTCCCACAGAGCTGCGACTCACCTACGCCCTGTGTTGCCTTAGGCGCAGTGTGACTGTCCCAGCTGTAACCCTGGCAACGGTCTTGTGGCCTCTTGTTCAGGTACAGATGGCACTGAGGAGATTCTATACAGCACCACTGGAATGGCAGGAGATCTTCATCTGGAGAGAGACATTTGATTAAACAGCAGCTCTGGCAGCATGAGTTAGTGATCAGACAGAGTGCTCCCAGCTGCAGCCACAAGTCTTACTATCCTATATAACAATCTTATGATAAAACGCTAAATATTCTTAAAACGGATCAATGCAAATGTCACATGAGAAGAGTAAACAATGCAGGACCACATGCTGCATTACCGATGTGCATCTGTAGGCTGTTTCCAGAGAAGTAGCGCTCACTGTACCCAGCCAGCAGGGGACCTTCTGCATCATACACACATCTCTTTCCTGAACCATATCTGTTGGACAGGACTGACTGGAAGACGTGCCCCCCTGCACCCCCCCACCGTTGCGCCCTTAATGTTTTCACCCTTAATCCCGGATCAGTACTATCCTGCATGAATGACAGGTCCTCCAGAACTTGGGTGCGGGTGCAGGGGCATGTTGGCAGGAGGTTTGTCCACTCAGTGGGGTCAGGTTGCTTCATTGCCCATATTCTGCACCTGATTTGTGGTTCCACGTCTGACTCCGCTGTCGCTGTCAAATCATACACCAGTTGGCCTAAATTTCCCATAGTCCCTTTCACCTGCTGAGGCCTGTATCTGCCCCCAGGCCTAAACGGGTCTCCCTCGGGGACAGTGGGCTCCTTGAAGGAGACATTTCCATCGGTGTAACCGATAAGTGCATCATGGTATAACCTCTGGCCACGATTCCATCCCATCTCCCCGTATCGCAGAAGGGCAAAGGAGCGGATTCCATCCGTGGTCAGGATACACTGGAAAGTATTAGTCTAAAAACAACAAGTAAGAATTATACTGTGAAATCATAAACTATTCTCTGAAGTTTGAAAAATGTGTTGCAATGTAATCTTTTATTTTTCCAGCTATCACAGAATAACTCAAAACAACAATTCCCATTACACAGGAAGAACAAAACCTCTAATCCAGTGCACAAATAATAATGCAACAAGACATGCTGTTTAAACTTGTTCCAAAACTTCAGGGTGAAACAGCCCCAAGGTGGCACCAAAGTAAAACAAAACAGAGTAGATGTTTCAGACACAAAGGCTGAATCCCTGCTTTCTTTAACATGAGAGTTAAAAGACACCCAGACAATGTGTTGCAACTACAGCTAAAGGTCAGAATGAAAGTCATCAGGATGTGTGTTCAGCTTCGACACTGAAATGTTTGCATGATTTGAATGCTCTCTACCTCTGATGTGTTGATGTTCTGGAAGGACACAGGCATCGCTTGGTTCCAGGTGATCTTGAGGATCCAGGTAGGCGTAAAAGCAGGATTACTTCTCTGCACTTCAAACTTTGTCACCTCATCCGTCGTATGATTAAATACTATCTGGGAGTACACATCAAAGGCTTCCAGTTTGTGGTATTCCTGGAAGATAAAAAAAGAAGATATGATGCGGTGTGGAGCATCAATCTGTTAACACCAGGCAGTTCTATGATTTCTTTGGTTTTACTTTGTTCATTCATCAAGTGCTGCATTAACTTCTGATACAGGGGCAAACTACAGGGGGGCCAGAGGGGGGTTACTGCACCCCGACTGTAGAGCCTTTTCCAATTTGTCTTTGTTTTCTTAGCAGAGATAACGACACAATGAATAGTTTTAAAGTGTATTTGGTGGCATGATAGCTCATGATAGCTTGGTGGGAAGAGCAGTCACTAATTAGCGCATTCATGGGTTTAGCAGCTGTTCAAACAACAATTTCTCCGAGGGGATCAATAACCTATTCCTTTTTATTTGTAGATATTTAGTTTTTTCTAGATGAATCACTGTTTTGATAGCATCTAACCTTATAGAGCAGTTGTCCACCCCCGATGGTGAGGTCAGCATCATCCCAGAACACCGCCAACAAAGCCCCACTTATGTTGCCTGGGAAACCACTGGCTAAAGGAGCAGGGAACAGGTACTGGTCATTCTCAGCGCCAGACTTAAACTGGACCAGGCCATTGTCAGAAAACTACAAAAGGAAAGAGACAAACATGTACACTTAACCACTGTATCAGTGCTATTTTAACCTTGAGAAAGACATGTAAGCCTCATAATTTCTGTACTGTCATTTACACTAAATGTCTTTATTATATTTTCAGAAATGATAAAAAAAAATCATAATAGGGATACATCATACAAACTAGCGTGTTCTTTTAGTTTTGTAGGTAAATCTGATAAAACTCACAAAAACCCTGTTGTACAGTTTCCCCTTAAAAGGGAAACCCATTGGTGGTATGATATATGGTGAATTTCCATCTTTTGACACCATCTTTATTTCCTTATCACCAACCTCTGGTCCAAAGGGGTATAGGGTGCTCTCTGAAGAGAAAGAGGAGACAGTCACTAATAATTATTCATAAAAAGTAACAATTTCATATTGACTCTAATTCATTCAGATTATGGTTTTAAATGGTATTTGCAAATGGAATGCTAAATGGAAGTAAAATTATTCTGCTGAATATTTGGGCCATCCAGGTTCATGTTGGACAAGACCTAACGTTTTTGCCAAAAATGTTTCTATTCCTATTGTTTAATTATTGTTCTTCCTAGTTAGTTTCTTCAACATCTACATTTACCAGCTTTACGTCATCGCCGAGGGCTGTTTTAGCTCATGTGATGGTTTTGTTTTTTATGGGTGGGGCATCATCGCAGATATCAATCAATCGTAAAAAATATCAAAATGAATTAATCGAATGGTGAACACAGACATCAATGATCATTAAGACAGGTATGAATTAAGACATAGCCAACCCTTTTGAGCCATCATTCTGCACATTGCACTGTTTTGAGGACAAGAGCAGGTGTAAGACCCTAGCAAGTTTGTACAGGATGTTTGCCCAGGGCAGGCTGTGGACGACACACACTCATTGATGTCCATGCACCCCTCTTCTCCCAGACCATTTTCTTTGGTGGCATTCCATCCACGGTTGCATGAGCATCTGAAACCTCCTACATGGTTGGAGCACGTGGCAGCAGAGTGACACTTCCCATTAGCTTGTTGGCACTCATTAAAGTCTGTGCAGAGCTGCCCAATACTCGTGAAGCCAGGTATACACACACATACAAATGATCCTGGGGTGTTGAGGCAATGAGCACGGGGGTGGCACGGTTTAGTCAGGACGACGCACTCGTCAACATCTTTGCACCAAGAGCCATTTCCAGCAAAGCCCAAAGGGCAGTGGCATGAAAAGGAGCCAAGGGTGTTCCAGCACCGTGCCAAGGGGTGACATGGTGAATTCCCACATTCATTGATGTCAACACATGCCTGTTCCACTTCGTGATATCCCAGACGACATGAGCAGTTGTACGCCCCTGGCAAGTTGGTGCACACCTGATCCGGGCGACAGGTGGTTTCGTCATTGCATTCGTCAATATCCTCACAGCCCATTCCAACACGCGTGTAGCCAGGAGAGCACAGACAGAAGTAGGACCCTGCTGTGTTGTTACATAACGAGTGCTCAGGGCACGGGGTGTCTTTTGGGTCGTCACACTCATCCACATCCTGGCACACTCCTGTACCATTCAGAATAAACCCCTCATCGCAGGGGCAACTATAAGACCCAGGAACATTGACACATGTCGAATGGGGTTGACAAACGGAAGAGTTAAGGGAGTCTGAGCATTCATCTACATCCATACACTCCATCCCTGTCCCAATAATCCTGAATCCTTCAATGCATTCACAGTAATACGAGCCAACAGCATTCATACATGTCCCATGGATGCACAGCTCCCTGAGCTCCAGGTCACTGCATTCATCCATGTCTACGCACAAGTCTTCCAAACTTGTAAATCCAGCATCACAAGGACACAGGTAGCTTCCATTGGTATTGATGCAGGTGCTATTCTCAGGGCAGGTGGAGCTGTCTAGGCACTCGTTTATATCCTCACAGACAGCCTTGTTGCCTTGGTAACCTTTCAAGCACTCACAGTCAAATGATCCGATGGTGTTTAGACAGCTGGAGAAATTAGGACACTGGGTGAGGCCAAGGAAGCACTCGTTTATGTCCAAACACATGGAGCCGTTGAACGAGAATCCTGTGATACAGGTACATTTATAGCTCCCTTCTACGTTGGTGCAATAACTGTTGTCAGGACAGCTGAAGTTCCCGGTCACACATTCATCCATGTCCTGACAGTGTGTCCCATTGTCTTGAAACCCTTCCCAGCAGCTACACATGTAGGAGCCATTACTGTTGTTGCAGTAGGAAAATGCAGGACAGACTTCATCCTCTAATTGGTCACATTCATCCACATCCTGGCAATTAGTGCCATTTCCTTCATAACCATCTTGGCACCGACAGAAGAAAGAACCCTGATATGAGTGGCACTCAGCGAAGGGGTGGCAGACGCTGCTAGCATTCAGGCAGGCATCTTCACTCACACACGTGCCATGGTCATACACATGACCTAATGTGCACGAACAGGTGTAGGAACCGGGGGTGTTTCTACATGTCATGTTCCTGCTACAGATAGTGGTCAGCTCACATTCATCCACATCCTGACAAACAAGGCCATCACCCCTGTAGCCATCGTGACACTGGCACATGTAGGACCCCTGTTTGTTGAGGCACAAAGCCTGGGTGCTGCAGTTGTGTGGAAGGGTGGAGCTGTGCTTGCATTCATCCACATCCTGACAGTCAAAGCCATTGCCCTCCATGCCAATTGGACAGGCACAGTAGAAAGATCCAGGTGTGTTAGTGCAGCTGGCATCTGGATGGCATTCTCCATTACGGACTTGGCACTCATCAAAGTCTATAATTTATCCAAAATGGGACAGTGTCAGGGAAACAGACCTAAATCTTGCTTAAAATATCTCAAAAGTGAGACCACTTATGGGGGCAAACAACAGCCAGTACTGTAATGTTAACAAGGATGATTTTAAACTTACCAGAGCAGTTCTTTCCATCACCTGTGAAGCCACTGAAACATATGCACAAGTGGCTGCCCATTGTATTAACACAATGAGCAAACTGGCTGCACTTCTGTTGCCCTGTCTCACACTCATTCACATCTAGAAAGGTGATAAATGTGGAGAGAGGAGGGGAGGATAAGAGTGATTAACAATATGTACTCATCAGAGTATAGTCAGGTTTAATGAGATTTAATAGGTCAACCGAAAGGAAAAAAAGGACGCCTTGTTATTTGTATATGGTCTATAGCCTAAACGTATGGAAACTGATCTCTTAGCCAGAGTCAGATGGAGTGGCTGGTGTGTCACTCCCTATCCCGGAATGAAAATCACCCTCCCCCCAGCAGCTTTCCTCAGAAACCAGATTCCTCCTCGCTATTATTCCATTACTGGCATTGTATATTTATTTCCTTAAGCTCTCCTTTTTGATCAAGCTACTTACACAGTAGCTGATGATACTAAAATTAATACTGACTTTAGTATATAGACTATCTGTTTGTTGACATCGGAGTCTGTGCAGTTTAGCATAAAAAAAAACACAATAATACATTGAATGGTTCTTTGAAGATGTGTTTTTGGACATTGCATTTGTGTTAAAAGTGAATTTAAAAAGTTAAAAAAGTGTCTTTTACCAGTACACATTGTTCCATTGAGAGTGTAGCCTTGTCTGCAGATGCAGGAAAATGATCCTGGGATATTGACACACTGTGTTTCACTTTCAGGACAAATGTTTTCCTTCTGGCACTCATCTATGTCAGAACAAGTCAGACCATCACCCATGTAACCCAGGTCACAAACACACTGGTATCTCGCAGCTGAACGGTGGCACAGGCCATGGCTGTGGCAGGCAGGGTCACACAATGAACTGGGTGGCACACAGGTGTCATTGAATGCCACTGTACTATTTAAACATGAGCAGACATAGGCACCAGGGGAGTTGATACATTTTGAGAAGGCTGGGCATTTGGGATCGGAAAGGGTGCACTCGTCCACATCCTCACACAAGAAACCATCCCCTATGAAACCCTGTTCACACGAGCAGTTGAAGTCCCCTATTGTGTTAGTACACTTCGCCCGTATGTGGCAGACACCTGCCGCTAAACACTCATCTATATCCTTACAATGGGTGCCATTTTCTACAAAGCCTAACTTACAGGTGCAAATATATGACCCAATAGTGTTGAGACATGTGGCGTTTACATGGCAAGGCTTGTCTTTACACTCGTCCATGTCAACACAGTCCATGTTGATTGCAGGGCGGTAGTAACCAACCCGGCACAAGCACTCATATGACCCATCTGTGTTCCTGCATTCTTGATTCACCCCACAAGGGTTATTCGTTTCTTTACACTCATTTATATCCTGACAAAGAGTCCGGTTAACCAAGGTAAACCCTGGAAGGCACAGGCAAGAGAAGGAACCTTGGTAGTTGACACATGTAGCCTTGTTTCTGCAACCTCCATTATCTACCAGACACTCGTTCACATCATTGCACTGGAGTACCCCATCTCCAGAATAACCGCCAAGACAGGTGCAGTTGTAGGATCCAGGAAGGTTGGTGCAAAGGGATTTGGAGTGGCACTGCTTAGGCTGCGAACATTCGTCTACATCGGCGCAGATCAAGCCGTCTCCGGAGAATCCTGCTGCACACTGACAAGTGAAAGAGCCAGGTGAATTTTTGCAAGTTGCGTAGGGGCTACAGAGGCCTGCTTTACACTCATCAATATCATTGCACTTGGAGTTATTAAAGATGAATCCAGTGCCACAGTCGCAGCGATATGATCCGGCACTGTTAACGCAGGTAGTGGTAGAAGGGCAGATATTGGGTGTTGTGCACTCATCAATGTCCTCACACCGTCTTCCGTCTCCTGCAAAGCCTTCCAGACAGGAACACTCATAACTTCCCAACCGGTTGATACAAAGAGCCATGGGGTCGCATGGATTTTTTTCACACTCATTTATGTCTGCACACGTGAGTCCGTTTCCTATAAAACCGCTTTTGCATGTACACCTGTAAGACCCCTGGGTGTTTACACAGTCTGCATATAGGCTGCAGCTTTTGCTTGCACATTCGTCGATGTCCAGACAGCCCTGACTGTAACTTTCATAGCCGCTGTTGCACACGCACTGGTAGGTGCCTGGCAGATTTTTACAGCCTTTGAAGCCAAGCGAGGAAGAACAAACATAAGGAGTATCTGAACATTCATCGATGTCAAGGCACAAGTAATTTCCATTCCCCTTATAGCCAGCGTTACAGATACACACATAGGAGCCAGGATTGTTGAAGCAGGTGGCATTCCAGTGGCAGATCCTTTGGGTATTGCATTCATTATTGTCAGCACACTCAAAACCGTTACCAGTGAAGCCAGTTTTACATTGGCACAGTCGCCCTCCATCAGTGTTGGTACAGAGGGCATAGGCGTGGCAACCTCCGTTTTCGTTTTTGCACTCATCAATGTCCTGGCAAGTAGTGCCATCTCCAAAGTATCCAGTGCTGCAGACACAGGTGTAGCTTCCCGGGGTATTGATGCAGCTGGCCTTTGAGTGACACCTATGTAGACCAGTGACACACTCTTCAACGTCGCTGCACATCGCACCATCGCCCTGGTAGCCCAAGCGGCATGCACAGGTGAAGCTATTTTTCACCTGCAGACAATCAGCCTGTGGGTGACATTTCATGCCCGCTGCCTCGCAGTCCCTCGGGTCAGCAACTGCAAGGAATGAGGGTAAGAGGAAATAGGTTGAGAAATACTTAACTGGATCATTATTCAGCTCTGAATTTAGTAAATATGTTTCAGGAGCATTTTTGTCTACTGTTTCTTTGTTGGGTAAGACAGTATGTTACCTGCTGTGCAGTATTCCAGCATTGCAAATAAACTGATCGGCAACAGGAGCGGAAACCTGTGGGAGCAAAGTGACAAGTTTACCATGAGAAGTGTGATACACATGTCTGTTTTAAAGAGTGATTGAATCACTACAGCAGAGATATGAATGTACATTCACACGCTGTGGCTTCAGTTCTGTGCTTCCTGTAGCCACGTGCCTCGTGAGGTCTGAAACTTCATCCATTTGGGTTCTTTAAACATGACATAAAGTATTTTTTGACCTAATTGCAGAGTGTGTGTTACATTTGTTAGTGCACATTGTGTGTCTATAAACTTCCTCCATCCAGTTCTCCAGAGAAGTGTCAGGTGTCTTTTCTTACAGTTAGTGTAACAAAGATAAAACTACTGAACATTTACAGTAATTCTGCTCTTGGTTAGCTAACCGCCATTAAATCACCAACAATATAACAATATATTTGGGGCATTTCTGCCTTTATGTAATTATTAGTAGCAGAGTAGTAGTCAGAAAGTAAACAGGAAACATAGGACGTGAGAGACGGTGTATGACATACAAAGGTCTCCAGCTGGACTGGAAGAATTAGAGCCAAACTATTAGAGCCTAATAGCTTCAGTATGTGGTCTTCATTAAGGTTGTTAGAGGCTGTTGTCTTTCTCTCTACAACACAATTCAAATATTTTCGTTTCCAGGTCAGTTTTGTGGTGAAGTGACTTTGTAATTGAGTAAAATAGTGTGCTTTGCATCTGCAAACCTCTAATTACTTACATAAATTAAGTTAATAACAATATGTAGCTTAATTGGTTTCCATTGAAACAAAGACAACTACTAAAAATACAGAAAAAAAATTACTCATAATACAGTAACAGTATATTTCACTGAAAATGATGTAGATGTTTAAAATAGTAATTCTGAGTCCATATTAAGTCAGGAATATATCTGAGTTAATTTATCAAGCACTTACTGTAACTGTACAATCAAGTGTAACGTTTGAATAATCATAAATTACAGTACAATGTCCAATGTTGGTTTTTTTCTTTATTTTTTTTACAAGACTTTCAACATACTACTACAGGTTCCTAATTAAATTGAATTTCAGATTTTATTTGGGGTTAACTGGTAACTCAGAGGCCTCTGGTTTAAAATGCATTTTCCTCTCAGCGCCTAAAGTAAGCAGTTGAGCTAAATTATAGGCAGTGTGAGAATAACAATCCTTGTTTATTCTTATTTGGTAACCATCTAAATGTTAATTGTCTCAGGAGGAAGCTCAGGAAGGACGGTATGACCGTGAAGACTTCCATTATATGAACAGAGAACTTTCTACTGTAAATTAAACCAAACCTGCCCGAAGGGCAGCAGCTAGGACTAAGATGACTATGACAGCTGCCACAATCCCCATCCTCATCTGTTAAGTCCTTGAGAAATATTTGAATTGTGGGAGCAGGAGAAAGATGCTTGTCACATTAAATTAAACAAGTTCTGCAAGGTCGTTTAAAAAATATATATATTTTAAATCAATACATCTGCTGTTTTCCATTTTATGTTCTATTCAGTGTAACAGTCATTCATACTTTGCATGTTGTACTTGTATTTGTTAGGCAAGACATTAAATAGAAAGTCTGAGAGGAAACAAACTGTAACTACAATAAACAAATTAACAAGAAAGTCTCTTACAACGCTTACATGTTGTGTTCCTCTAAAAAAAAGAATAATCCTAATCTGGTAAATAAACCCAAAAACAAAACTCACAGTATTATATATTTCTATCTGTAATAATTCATCAATGGATAACATATTTCTACTGATGTCTATCTAGTAATTAATGAGACATTTTGTCCAAATGTCTTCAAGTTTTTTGGATGTCAGAGTCACCTATGGTAAACTAACAAATGACTGATAACTGTGAATGCGCACCAACCACAAGAAGACGAACAGTAAAAATGTAAAAAGGCACAGGTCGAAAATACACAGCCACACAGAGTACCGAGACTTTCACCTACCTCATATTTACCTGTCACCTGCTGAACTTTGTGTGGCTGAACAAACAAAGTGGAGTCTCCCCTCGTCTGGACCGTTGTCCCTGTCTCTGTCTTTTTCTGCAGAGTCGCCAAACAGTGTCTTCCTTTGGAACTTGAGACAATGGGACATCTTAAACCTCTGGGAATGGGTACACCCATATTCCCCTGCTTATGTGTCACTTCTCATACAATAAGTTGACCAGTTTCCTGAGGCTGTTATTTGCCTGGGTCACCATACAAAAGAAGTCAGGTCACAAAATGACTTTCAGGACTCCTTGTTCTGGGCAGAAAAAAGGCTTTAGAGATTTACAGTGATATTTATTATGTATTATTAAGTATGCGTATAAACAACGCAACAACACCGGTTTAATCAAACACTTTAAGCTACTTTATCAGAAGCCAGCACACTGGTAAAACAGAGTCTTTCCAACTGTATTTACTGTAAAGTCATACGTTTTATGGACTTATGTGGCGAATTCCACCCAGAAGAAGAAATGGATAATGTCTAAATATTTCATCCCAAAGTGACTCTTGTGAATTCATTAAATCTGTGAATCTTTTCTGTAGACTGTAGCGGCCCTGTCTGCAGTATATGAGACACAGTAATAAATGCATGGCAGTAGCCGCTAGAGAGATACGGCAGCCGCAGATACTGAGTAGGTTTATGAGCTTCATACACTGGTGGGAAAAGCGGGGCCTTTTATGGCATGTTGCTATGATTCACGTATCTAATCACTTGGGCCTCTACTGTTGTTTACCTTTGTTACACATGCCATTTAGGTTGTATGACAGTTATGTGTATGAATCTTATAATAAAATATGTACATTTCCATCATATTTTATGCTTATTTAGTAGAAGTGTCCATAAAAAACATTCGCATGTTATTCGACAATGAATGTTATAGTCGCCCACTATAATCACTTTATTTGTACTAGGAACTAAATCAGAAAGAAAGTCTGAGAATTCGTGTAAGGAGGAAAAGCAGAGAGGCGTGTGTGTCTGCGACTCTGCGTCCTGGGCTCCACTCCAGGATATCAGGGTTATGAAGGTCTGATAAATTCTGCCATATTTCTGGATATAAGATCTAAGATAGATGGATGGTCATGTGACGCATTTACTAAAGCTTCACAGTGTCTAGAGGAGACCACGAGGAGACAAATGGTGTTAGAAACAAACCTGGGTGTGGTCAAAATAGTTAGAGAACAACAGTCCTCCAACCTGCCCCAAGATGATAGTCGAACTCACCTGTTCTGGACTGACGTACTTAAAGGTCAACATTAGAGAAAAACACCATTGCTAATGTTCACACAGCAGCACATCGAGGCTGGACAGGTGTTTGTGGAGATTTAAAACATGAGGATTCCACTCTAAGAGTCCGCGGTTTGATTCTCCGTCTCCACAAAGCTACTTGTCGAGATGTCCTTGGACAAAACACTGATACCCCTGTAGTAGCGCAGACACGGCTCCAACAACAAGAGGATCAATAAAGTATTCCTTATTATTATTAAACATGGCGGTGGGAGCATAATGCTGTGGGGCACAGGGAACCATGTTGGAGTGTGTAGGATCATAGTGAAAAGAGATTATGTTGACATGTTGAAGGACTATGAAAAGAAATCTGCCTCTGGGTCTTTCACTAGCATAAATCCTAATTGGTACAAACCTTTATAAGGACATGGAAATCAAGGTCCTGGAGTAGCCTTCTCAGAGATCCTAGATCTCAGTCCTATTGTGAAACTGTGCCTGGAGCTCAAGATTAATGTTAATAGACAGAGGAATCGATCCCTCAAGAGCTGTGCAGACCTAGTTAGGAACTACCATAGGAGGTTGTTTCAGCTACGAGGTCAGAAAGGTTAAACTATTGGCTATTCATTGTCAGAGGGCTAATAATTTAGCCCTTTTGAGTTTTAACTGTCTGGCAGCTGTCCAACAACAATTTCCCCAGAGGGATTAATTAATTAGCATTGCCATACGACGCCAAGATGCTAAGAAAACTACAAAACTACTATAGCAGGAGTACAGAAATGAAACTGGATTCATTTGTGTGTATGATTGTTGAATCTGTCCATCAGAAAACAACAGCTAATTTTACAATACAGTGTCAAAATATGAATCATTTTCATTTGGACATCTTCCATATATTTTAGGTGCTGTAACACTAAACACAAAGACTCCACATAATCACCTTAATATAATACACCATCACTGCATCCAAAATCACAGCAATATAAAGTTACCATCAGAACACACGGACTACTTCTGGTAGTTGTACAAAATAAAAGTTACACTGCTTTGCACTACAGGCACCAATTATAACTTCTGAAACATTATAGAATGAGAATTATAATGAAGTGTATGTTGTGCGAGACATGTAAATGTCAACGCAAATTCTTAACCACAGGTGTCACTGGAGTGCCTTCGTATGGTATAGTCACATATGTGTGTCACACACACATACACACACACACTGGCATAGACAGATATGAAACTGTATAGGGTGTGGTGAGGTATGCAGACAAAAAAAAGACACAATTGCTTCACACCTTAAAATGCTTACTTGGAATGGTTGTGGTAGCCAACGTCTAAGAACCCGAAATGATAACAGTGAGTTTCACCTCCACAGAGATGTAAACATACACACTTTTACTGTCACAGAGAGCTAGTCACTGGAGATTTGTTTGGTTTTGAATGTTGTCTGATGCTTTATAGATAAACTGTACATTACATTTTGGGAAAAGGAAAAACGACCCCGGGGCATTTACTAATGTTGGGATGGGAACCTTTGATGAATTATAGTTATTATAGTAATTAGAGTCCCATACCACCAGTGATTAGTTTGGTGAGGTGGGGTACTTCACCTCATGAACCTGTTTAATGTGCAAAACACACATTTGTGGTTTCAAAACTGTGTTTACAAAGTCTAACAGGAAGATAATGCTGTTGTATTCATATATCACCCAGGACAGGACGCCAAGAACAGAAGTGTGTTTCTTAATATTCTCTTTGCTCGTGTCATGACAAACACAACATTTGTCTGAATTGGTATGTTTTAAAATTGCACATTCACAGTTAAACTTAACAGTAACAAATGAAACACCCCACATCAGCTAACTCACATCTAAAATCGACACCGACTAAAGTATGAAGAAACTAGAGAAACTGCTGGTGATAGGATTTTTAATGCAGACGTGAGGCTGTGACTCAGTCCTGTCATCCAGCAGAGTGTGACTCACAATACCTCAAATGTTTTCCCAACCTCTGGTTTCAGTAATGTTAGATCACCTGTTGGAACAGGTGATGATGTCATTTCGTCACAGTGTTTATCATTTTTTCAAGAAACATGGTTACACTCACAACACCATGCATTTTAAAACGTGGATACTCACATATGATTGAGAAATAACAAATTGAATGAATGTATGAAATAGTTTCACTTATGATAATTTAAGGATTGTCACAACTACTGCCGACTACGTAGGACAAACGCATAAATATGCAACGAAGAATGTATAATATATCATATTATAATTTAATATATAATATGTTTTGAATATATTCTAAATATATAATATAATAAATGAAAAATATATAATTCTGTACAGGGCGTAAATCTGATGGTACAGTAAAACATATGAACAATTTCACGTGAAATAAAGGATGTATAAAGTATAAAGCACAGTCTACAGAACAAGAACTTAGCTAAACTATACTGTACTTTTCAAAAAGATTGAATCGAACACACATTTTCTGTCACATAACACCAGAAATCCAGGAAAACAACGCAGAAAGCGAAACAGAGAACGGGAGCGCGCGTAACTAAATATGGTCACGCCGGAGAAAAGGTGCGCTTCCCACCTGGCGCCCCTCCTCCGGCGGCCTGCTGACGTCACGAGCGTCTACTCTTATAAATGTACATGATAACAGCTCAGCGTCAGATCGACGGGAAGCCGAAACGTAACGCGCACACAGGAACTTAAGCTCCGCTGCATCTCGTGCTGGTTGGCTGGATCGTGCGCGCGCTCTCTCTGCGAGTTTCTCATCCAACAGGTTGAACCAGGACACACCTGCCGGAAGAGAGACAGGAGGGGACACAAAAGGCTGTGCGCCTCCACTCCGCTCTTTACTCCATTTTAGACGTCTGTGGACGACGGGCGAAGAGAATAAGGGGACACTTGATTTCTTTGTTATTTTCATGATGAAGATTTTGATTGCTGTGTTTGTCGCTGCCTTCGTGTCGGGAGCAGCAGCTCAGGCCTGTAAGTATTTTATTTTTCTCACTTCTTTTGAAATTGTTAAACTAATCAGCAGTTGACTTCAAAGAGGCTTTCGTTGCCTAATTACCTCAATAACAGTTTAACAAAAGGAAACAAGTCGGGTTCCGGTTTTTAATTAGTGATTGAAAGCTTTTTGTGGCGGGAGGGTGAGGTTAAAAGCTGCTCGGAGGTCAGACGCAGGTAGTTTCGCTGGTGAGTGGGGGTTGGGAGAGTCTTTCCGCCCTGCGGGGACCTGTGAGTGTTTGGAGAGACCAACGCCCAGGTGTTGGGTAAACCTGCCGCTCTACCTGCTGCACTTGGCCCTCCTATTTTTTTATGAGTCTGTTCAACATTTATCACAACACATCCTTTATGGAGCTGCTGTATAGGCCTGCTACGTCGAGTCACGTGAAATGAATTGTGTCCATGTCTCTACAGGTGCGCAATGCGCTACGATGAAGTGGGCCTCCTGCGACGGACCTCCATGCACGTGTAAACTGCAGCTCACTGATGACACGTTCGCACAAGGGTTGGACTGCAACAACTGTGAGTAGAAGACACAGCTGATGGTTTACTTTTTGTGTCCTTCCCTCTGTGGGTTGTTGTGGTGTTGCTGTTCCTGAGGTGCCTTGTTTTCCTTCCTGTTCCACCTTCAGTGATCCCTAAGTGCTACCTGATGAAGGCTGAGATGTACAGAGCTAAGAAAGGCCTGAGCACTCGGTCAACTATTGGAGGAAAGCCCGTCGAGTCTGCCTTTGCGGACAACGATGGCATCTATGACCCAGTCTGTGAGAGCGACGGCAAATTCAAGGCCAAGCAGTGTAACAACACGGATCAGTGCTGGTGCGTCAACAGTGCTGGAGTTCGTCGTACCGACAAAGGAGACATGAACATCAAGTGTGACAAGCTGGTGGACACCTAGTACGTAAAGACAAACCCTCTGTATTTGGTATTTGGAATTTAAATGTTCACTACTAAATGTTCTTTGTTTTTTTTCCAGCTGGGTTCGTCTTCAGCTGACACACAAAGCAGTTGCAAATGCAGTGAATGTTAACAATTTGAATACGTGAGTATTTTAAACCAGTTCTATAAAATAAAAGGCAGCGGGATCACGTTAAAGTCATAATAATTAAAATAAAATGCACTTTCTTGTCTCATCAGATCCATTGCAAACGCCATTACAGCCCGTTACATTAACCTGGACCCAAGCTTTGTGAAAGATGTTCAGGTGAGTGACCTATTTCTGAATTGTGGGATAATGTGCTTGTGTTTTAATTTAATTTATTTTTTGAACACCACTAACCTTTATGAAATTCCACAGTATGACCCTGATGCTCGCAGGATAGTGGTGGATGTGGCAAAGCCAAAGGGAAATCCTGCTGACCTGCCACGAATGGCCTATTACATGGAGAAAGATGTAGGCTGAATTTACTTTTAAATGATTTAGTGTTTTGTTTTTTTTCTTAGGCTTTAAAGGCCCATTGACTGACTCTGTCTCCCACCACCTCTTCCCCCTGCAGGTGAAGGTGCTGCCTCTGTTTCTGCAGCAGACAAATTTTACAGTTAATGCAAACGGCCAGGACCTGCTGATGGAGAACATCCTGGTGTACTACGTGGACGAGGAGCCCCCCACCTTCACCATGAAGAACCTGTCCGGTGGGATCATTGCTGTCATCGTTGTGGTGGTGTTGGCTGTGGTTATTGGCCTGCTGGCTCTGGTGAGTGCACTACTTGACAAATCCAAACATCCAATGAGGCACAGCAGAGGTTTTTCCCTGTTTTACAGTATTTTAACTTAAACCTAATCTTCTTCTTGTGTTTGTAGTTCTTCACCAGGAAGCGTCTGAGTAAGAAGTACAACAAAGCTCAGGTGAGATGAACTCAGTTTGCACATTTGTTACCTCTTGGTTTGGAGTTGCACAGAATTAACCGGTGTTTTGTTCTTTGTATCGTTCAGCAGCGAGAGCTGGATAACCTGTAACTCATCACTGCAGGAGTCTGAAGACGTAGCTTTGTATATCGACTTTGGATGAACTCTT
Organism: Microctenopoma steveboyesi; assembly: GCA_032359275.1. Taxonomy (NCBI): domain Eukaryota; kingdom Metazoa; phylum Chordata; class Actinopteri; order Anabantiformes; family Anabantidae; genus Microctenopoma; species Microctenopoma steveboyesi. Next base: position 2,645,722 of record JAUMHF010000007.1, on the reverse strand, counting down.
TTGTTGTGTGTTTAGTGGGAAGACGCCATTTTTACCTGAGCAGTGCAGATTGTAAAGAAACGATGCGCTTTTTTCTTTGTTTTTTTTGGCACCACTGGTACCATTTTTATTTATGAATTGTTTAAAGTCTTCATCCAGAACTACATGCCATAAATAACAGCTTTTGAAATGGTCCATTTTAATGTTTAGAACTTGTTTAATGGTTTTAATTACACATCATAGATTGTACAGTGTCTTTCTTACTAATGTCTGTTGCATTGTTTTTAATAAAATGTTCTAAAAGACCTAAACTGATTCAAGTGCAGGGTTTTGATTGTTTTTAGAGTATTTAATCTGAATATGATTAAAATCAGCTGCTGAGAACTTGCAGGTTTTTCTTTGCTAATGGTGGATTGTGTTCAGGGATCAGTCTGACAGAGATTCCTTACACTCAGATAAGTTGAGGGAAGGGTGTGGCAGCCATGTTTTGAATGTGTAGCTGCTGGTATTGTTGGAACATTTAATCCCTGCTCTTTGATGGCATGTAAAGCACCTGTGTGTGTGTGTGAATAAATGTAGTAGAAATGATAACTGGGTGAGACTGAAGAATATCAGGGTGCTCTTCGTGTGCTGCTGACACTCTGTAAAAACAACACCTGTTGGGAAAGCGGGAGGTGGTTGATCAATTCTGGTTTGTCTTTTTGAAACTGGAATCGAGCTCAACCTGTCCGACTGGTTCTGCGCCGACGACTCCTAAATGACTGCATGCGGTGTGTACACAACAAATGGTGGGAGAGGCTCGTATTTGAATGGGTCTGGAGCAGGATCGCTTGATTCTTTGGGTTTACTCTGCACTTATGACAAGTTTATGTCTATCAGTGCTTTTATTTTGTAATAAATCAGGATTTATAGCCCAAATGGTAGCGTTATTATCCATATTTCACGTTATTACCCACGTTTTTGTCAGTTGTTCACTACTATGCTCAATGTCGGGTTCATCTTAAAGGTGCTGTGCAAACAAAGTTAGACTATCTGAATAAGTTAAAATCAATCTCTGACTGAAGAGCTCTCACTAATAACAAAACAATACTCGTCCTGTCACAACATGATCAGTGACTGTGCTTGTGCTGTGTCCCCATCGGCAGACCCAGTTTCAACAGCCTCATAACTGGCATCTGTGTTTTCCATGTGACCTTAAATTTGAAGGAACATTTGAACACATGGATTTCCTCTTTTACTTCTCTGTTCGTGAAGCACCAGCAGAGTATCATCTGCAAATAAACAATTGTTTGTCTGTAGTGGCTCAGTTCCTCTTTGCCTCACCTAGTTTTTCTCCCCCACAAGCCCTCCCTCTGTTTGTCTCCGTGGCAACATAGGGACAAAAGCGCTTCTCTAACTAGTTCAGGCAGGTCAGGTATCATATTGCCTGTCTTCTCCCCGCCCCCCTCCGTTCCTGTGAAACACTGCAGGAATGAGGGTGTGTCAGTTACCTGTGGCAGGTATCAGCACGTCAGCCAACGTCTTTCGTATCGCTGAAGCCGGAAGAAACGGAGAAACTGAACGTTGCGGTTTCAGTGGCTCGTTACTGGAATGGAAGCGACGAGACACTGGGCAGCTTGTTGTCTTGTTCTTGGGTTTATTCATGTTATAATAATAAGTTGATTTAAATACTATATGTTTCATTTGACACATAAATACGAGACAATTCTGGGAGGGGGAAATAGTTCTTTCAGTACCTTGCATGAAGAAAAGTTTAGTTTTTCCAGTCACTTTATTAAAATGCTGTTGTCTGTGTCACGCCAGATGAACAAAGACATCAGGGAACATCAGATTTCCCTTCACCACCACCTTTTGATGCATTACCTACAGGTATTCTCTCAGCATTTGTCACATCCTCTTTACCACCTTCCTCTAAACAGATGTACAGATTTTAGGTCATTCATTCCACCAGCTTAATGCTTGTACGTAATTAAAGTTTTACAGCTCTCCTGGCTGTTCAGTAACTAAGGGCACACTGTTTCCTCTTATTGTTGCGCAGAGGACACATGCTTTACAAACACCTACATGTTCTTCGGGTAATGCTACTGCTGTACTGTGTCTTCTGCTGCAGCCCGGTTACCTGTTATTGCATCACGTTATTATCATATTGTTCAGTATCACTCATTAATATTCCAGCAACACTGGAAGCGTTTTAATTCCTGGTAGGCTTCCTGTGCTCTGTAACAACAGAAAAATACCTCACAGCACAGGAGATTTCTGTGCGCTAACTCAGTCTGTCAATAAATACTGTTGAGCTTTCCATTTTGAGTCAGGAGAGAAACACGTGGTAAAAATACCAAGGCGGAAACATAGTTGTTTCAGCACAGCTCTGTACCTTTAGGACAGTTATGAGTAAACTGCAGCTGCTTTGTAAGGTCAACTTATACCAAACACACAAGGTAGACAAGTCCAACCTGGTCTGGGTGGAGCAGTGGTGGTTTAGCGAGACACAGAAATTACCATTCTGCATTTCTGACGTTCAAATAACAATCCAATAAGGACATTAACAAGGTGTCACAGAAGCGTGGGGGCCTTCATGGGACGTCCCAGTGCTGGTGGGGATTTGCTCCTGAGCTCTTTGCTCTTCAGGCTGACGGGCTGGGCAACCATGAGGGCCGGGGCAGAGAGGTGGTGGGCAGCAGCCTTCTGCTGATGAGCACTGTTGATGTAGCTGGAGATGAGGAGGGTGATTTCCCTGATCTGTTGACGAAACAGAATCAACGGTGGTGTTTGTTTGCATGGAGGACATTTCACGAGTCCTGCAACACTCATTTTGGTCAACGCAGCTCGCACTGACCTTGGAGGATTCCATGGCAAACAGATGTTTTCCTGTAGGTTTATCTTTGCCTGTGTTGGTGCCAAGACTCTGTCCCACCATCAGCATGAAGTCCTGTTTAGAGCCTCCAAACGTCATCAGGGTCTTGTACGGCAGAGACATCAGAGGTTTCTGAGCACACAGATATTTGTGTTACAGCGTATGTAAGATAGAGTTACACTTTACTCCGTCTATTTCTCAATAAATATGATTTCTCTTGCAGCTATCAGACAGTGAAGACGGCACAGAAAGATCTCGGTCGGTGGTCGGTGGCTCCGCTTACGATGGAGTTGTGCTCCAGAATGCTGACGCCATCCTCATGCACTGCCAACCAAACACGAACGCCCTGCTCTGGTGAGGGAGTAACGCACTAAAGAGGGGGAGAGAAGATTTAAACTCCAACTTCATGATATTCCACATTTTCACACAGTAGGGAATACGACAGATGACACTTCACACACACACAAACTTACTTCTGCTTCAAACAGTTTGGCACCAAAGAACGGCCACTTCCTGGCGACGGTCAGGTAGATCCGGACACACTCAGACGCACTCCGACCTCGGAGTGAAGCCCAGCGGGTGGAGAGACGCTGCAGCAGTTGTCTGAGATGTAGAGGCGATAAAACATCCATTGCGTTACCTGTTTATGGCATCTCGTAGTTTCTGTTGTTGCCTGAACACAACCTTTAAACTACGGGACACAATCATGTGGCCTGCCCGTGTGACATGGGGAGGCCAGGTTAGCAATGCTTCACTTCACCTGAAAATGAGTGAAGGGACATTTCTCAGCTATGTTTCGGGGGGGGAGAGGTGGCCCTAAAGCTCATTTTCTGGTCATGTTTGATGAATATTCTTTATTTAATTCTGCCAGTGGACAGACATATTGACTTACTATTTGAGTTCTAGAGACCTAAATCTCATTCTGGTCTTTGTGCCCTATTACATTTAAATACACATTATATAAATGACCAAAACTTTCCACAGAGATATGATGATGTAAAAACTGATTACAGTTGTTGTTTGCTCAGTATGATGACAGGAAATTAAGTGTTAAGTGTCAACTGAGTTAACTGCTAAAAACCTTCCTGCTGTTTACAACTGTGGCAACATAACTGGGTTATACAAGGAGGCAGCCATTGATATCTAGATAACTAAACAGGTGCATACAGAAGTAGGAACTGTACATGGAGGACCATGATCAGACGCTCCGGTACCTGAGCTCCTCCTCTGATGCGGCTCTGCGGTAGTGTTTCGGGTACAGTCTGTCCAGGACCTGTTTGAGGGTTTGGTTTGACTTGGTCTGGGCTGATCCAGGAGCAGAGAAAGGACGCTCAAAATCCCCAAACTCCACCTTCACACAAACACAAAGTGTTTCGATACGTTTTATTTGAATAAATAGAAATAGATTTCTCTCTTAGACAGAGAATATGTGCATTCGAAAATGCAGCATGATGTGAAATTATGCTGTGGACTACGTTCCAACCTGGGCGAGCAGGGCGGCCATTTCCATGGCCAGTTCCTTGTTAACAGGAAAATGTCCTGCTACTATGTCCTCATTGGTTTGATAAGCCAGCAGCAACCTCTCCCTCTCCGACTCCCCCCTCACCTGCAGAGCAAAGTACAGCCTGGGAAAGAAAAGGAAAATCATAAGGAGAGCGCATGTGACAAAGAAGAGGAGAGAGGGGTTGCTGGGACGTTGGTTTGAGTCTGCAGTGGAAGAAATGCAGCAGTTTCTGAAAAGATAAAAGAACTCTGCTGTTTCCATGCAAAGTGGACCATTATCTGGTACTCGCTGAGAAAATGTTTGACCTGTGTAAGAGTGGCAAACCGCAAAAGCCTGTTTGTGTTTAACATCAGCGGTCGTGGGAAAAAATCGTGAAGACTCACTAATCTCTCTGCAACACAACAAAGTGTAACTAGGTGAAATGTTTTAACCCAATAAAAACAGTGCATCAACTGTGTGTACGTTATATCCAGTGTATCTGGTCCTTCTTACCTGTTCTTGTAAGTGAGACGCACAGTCCTGCTGTTTTCACACTTGCCAGTGTGCTGCTCCTTACTGGCCTGCTCCCATTTAGAGATGATGTCACAAATCTGTTGATGATGTAAAGAAAGATCTGCATTAGGCGTAACTGTGACAGGTAACATCCTACCTTCACAAAGTAACGAGCACATAAATCACAGATGCACCTTGATGCCGCCCTGCAGACAGTGCTCCAGCTCTCGGCCTGTGGGGTCATCGGTGTACAAGCTGAAACCAGACAGCCCAATTTTCCTCATGCTGGTGTCCTGGTTGAGGCGACACTGGAACTCCTCCACTGTGGTGGACGCATCGAAACTCACCACCTGCGGCAGGAGAATCAGAACTTTACTGATTTACACACACTTCAGGCATGCTAACGGCTAAATGCTAACACCCACATGCTAGGCTGCCTCGGCCTGGTAGCTCAATGGGTTAAACGTCAGACTGGGATACAGAAGGTCGCAGGTTCGAAACCCTGTCTGACTTCTAGTCTATCCCTAACCCTAACCCTACCAGCTCCCTGTAAGTCGCTTTGGATAAAAGTTTCTGCCAAGTAAAGTAAAGGATGCAATGTTCAGCAGGTGGTACGTTTACAATGGTGACTTATTCCAATTTTAATAAGACAACTGCATTGTTGTAAGACCGAGGGGGACGGTGATGTGATGACTACCATGAAGTCATCGATCTCTCAGGTGAAAACAGAATCAGCGACGCCCCTCCAGAATCCTTCACCGGTCTTCCTCAGACGGGTCAATTGGTGACTCAAAATTTGGCCAAAGGTGTGAGTGTGTTACGTGCCTGCTAGTCTTAACCTCTTCAACCCCAGGCCCATTTTCACTGCCCACTGGCCAAAAATGACACACCTAAATATATATAAGTATACCATCACAACTAC
>JAUMHF010000007.1:2563158-2639869 GCA_032359275.1 Microctenopoma steveboyesi | reverse complement strand
CGAAGGCAGCTGGGATAGGCTCCAGCACCCACCGCGACCCGATTTCGGATAAGCGGAAGACAATGGATGGATGGATAGATTAATAATCTGTGACTCAGTGCGGGCACGTTAGCCGGAGCCCCATGAAGAGGTTAATACAAACATGGTATAGATAATGAATTCTAATACTGTTTAAGAATCTAAAGCGGCTACCAGGTTAGTTTCTAGAGTAGGACTAGACTTACTTCCTACAACCCAATGGGAGAGACAGAGAGACACCACATGTTCAGGGTGGGATTCCCAGTGAGCGTGTTTTACCCGTCATGTTGTGTGGTGTATTACTATTACCTGGTAGGTGTGGTTGAGGAAGTGAACAGGGACGCTGAACGGCAGTGAGTGGTGATATGGATTCCTCAGCAGTATGGACAGGATCTCCATACGGGACGGCCTTGCCTGTCTCTCACCCTTCTGCTGCGTCCGCTCCATAGAGCGCTGGCAGTAGATGGCATACTTACCCACTTCAGTCCTGAGAACAACAGGGAGACACGGCTACAGTGGTACATCATGCACAGTTAGACATATTAGTGGAAGTTATTCAGAGCACGTGAAAAAGTATAAACCAGTCTTAATGTCAGGTTCAGTGCCGCTTTTGTGGCACGATGCAAAACTGCACCACCATTGACTTCCGCATTTCTTGTACCACAGGTTTGCACAACAAAAAACAGTGACGGGTGCCAGCTTTGTGTAACACAGAAGATCAGTGCTGAGCATGAGCACAGCAGAGGCAACCGCAGGAGTTAGTGCTGCATCAAGATGGTCTGGACATGTCAGTGAGATCTAACTAAAGTTTGTCTGAACCATTTCTTAGCACGGTTGCCTCCCAGCAAGGCAGACCCAGGGTCAGATCCACGTGTGTGTGTGGCTTCTCTCTGGCTTCCTCCCAATACCCAGACACGTGCATGTTGGGTTGATTGGTGCATGTGTGTTAGACTGACAACCTGTCCATGTTATGTGATATTAACATTCATTTCATGTTTTCCTGATCTCATCCGACTCTTCGTGTTCAGCATTCAGCGTTGAGGCTGAGGTCGTCCTCTCACCTGGAGTCAGCGTGTCGTTTGAGGTGCACCTGGAGCAGCCAGAGGAAAGGATGCTGAGGCAGAAACAGTCCGACACACAAGGCTAGAAACTGCCAGCCCTGAAGAAGGACACACAGACACACCCTTTACACACCACAAACAACTGTAACCTCTCCTCGGTGTGCACTGTTTCACCATGATTCACATTAACTCGGCCACAGTGACATCATTCACTCACAGTATCACAATAACCCGCTGCACTGCGCTGTGACTCATTCTGTTGTTGTGTGTCTCGCTGAGAGACGATCACTATGAGGGATCTCTATTAAAATGACAAACTGTTATTCTCTTCCTTATCTGTCAGTGATACAGCTGCAGGTGTCACAGTGCATGGTGACAGTTAGGGAGGAGCTTCTGCTCTTCCTGAAAGCTAGGTCTGGGTGATTCCATGTTGTTTTCCCACGGGCTAGTGCTGCCCCCGTGTGGTGAGATTACAAACCTGCAGCGGTCCTGCATGGCCGTGTGGCTGCCTCCTGCGGGTCTGCTTGATGAGCTGGCAAAACAGCTCATTCTGCAGCTCTGGGTGGGCCAGACACACCTGCAGGGCACTCTGGGCCAGTGAGACGTGGTAGTCGATAGCTGGGGCGTCAATGGCCACGTTGATGAAAAGCTGACAGGTCTGAGGAGAAGTGAATTTACATCAGATTCACTGTTTATATCTACAGCAAAGGTCAACCCGTGGTCAGCAGAGGTTTAAAAAATGAAATTACATTTCTAAATAAAACATCCACACAGTAAACTTCTGTTTGTATACCTTGAAAAGTTTGATAGCTTCTGTTTGCAGAGCTTGAGACGGCAGCGTGGTGAGAGGAGATGACAGAGCCTCCTTACTGAAGCACAGCATGGGATGTCTCCACAACTGAGAGTCTGAAAGACACAGAGAGAGAGAGAGTTATCAGCACATGTACTGCTGACGAATGAAAAACAACACGACCGGAGAAGAAAGGCGAAAGAAGAAAAAGGGAAAAACAAAGAAATACTTCCACACATAAAGGCGACTTGTATCTATTATCAAACACTGGACAGACTGCAGCAGACACTCACTTTGCTCTCCATCCAGCTGCAAGAGTTTTCCCACCAGCTGTTCAAACTCAGTGCCAACTTTACCCACTGTGATGCCGGCTGCAACAGATAGATGGTAAAGCCAGGAGTCCTGCAGAGCAACACATTCACATCAGTGATGCCAAAACTAACATGAAAAGACTTTGAAATCAGGTTACAGCTTAAATTTGTAGACATTGAAATATTCCTGCTGGATAAATACTTATACTATATAAGACCAGCTGATCTTTTCTATGGTATCTCTAATCACTGGTGACTTTTCAGTCTCTTGTGCTGCTGGCAAATTTCCCCTGCATGGGATTATTAAATTATTACTGTAACACAATAGAAATTCCTAGACTCATAAATAACCTTTACATTTTACATCTGTGGCTCTCAGCACTTCCAAAACACAACTGACCTACACTCTTTAATGGCCATGAACGCCTCACATACTTATCGGGTGAACAGAGCCTTTGTGTTCTTCATTTGCAAACTGATACGTCCAGCTCACAGGTTTAAGAAAAATGCAGTTTCCTTAAAGTTATCTTTGGGAAGTGCAGCGTAAAAAACAATGTTACAGCCACAAGGATTTTATTTGCTTTGAAACATTGAACAATACCGTTTCTTCTGACCAGGTCTGTCTTATTAACCAGATGTTGGTATAAAGAAACTAACATGGGGGTGTGACTGCAGCTGTGAACCTCTGACCTTTTCATGCGGGGACTCGATGAGCAGGTAGGTCGGCCCTTGCTCGTGCGGGTGGATGGCGATGGTGTGGGGTGCAACCTGTAAGCCCCGCCCATTCACCTTCAGGTCATCATCTGAATCCTGGGACCTGTCCACCTCCTCCACCCTGGCCTCCCACAGCTTAATCTGACCCAGGGGGAACTGAGAACAAAGGCACAAGTTCACAAGTTGCACCACTTAGAATCTGGTTGAATGTAATTCTGTGTTCGGGGGAATAAAGCGTGACCCTGAAAGAATTATTAAAGAGTTAATGAAGCTTTGAGTGCGTGTGCTGTGACGAGTGATGCTGGATGGCACCTTGTCTTCTTGGCTGCGGAAATAGTACAGAGTTTTCCCGATGAGGGCGCACCACACTCGCTTCGAGTAGCCGTGCTTCACCTGCCACACAGCGAGGAAAATCACAGACATTTCTATTCACGTACGTTCACGAGTGGAAGCATGAATAAAGCTACAGTGTTAATCCAAATGACGCTGCAGCACCTTGACGAGCAGACCCTTCATACCAGGACGAATGTCTGGCTGGGTGAAGAGGGGACTGGCAGCTTTAACCCTCAGCACGCTCTGCAGCACTCTGAGCCACTCCTCCAGCAGGTTGGGAGAGTCCGCCTTCAGGTAGTACACGCGCTTCCCCGTCACTATCTACACGCCACAACGACAACAGACCTCTAAGTGAAGCATTCTGTCTCATCAGAGTATAACGCAGGTTCTAAGATTCTCATCCCATCTCAGAGAGAGTGTGGTAAAGTCTTTATTTTAGCGTTTCATACCTGGAGAACTTGTTTTCCGTCTCCGCGGGCGATGTTGCTCGTGGCACTGACCTCGATCTGACCCTGAGGTTTTCTGATCACATCGCTCTGTGGGAGAACGATAAAACCGGAGCTCAAAAAATATGGATGTTTTATGAATCCAACAATTATCTGACTACAATGCAGGTCCACTGTTACAGTGTGTTTACGGTTGAGTACAAACTCACAGGTGACTTAAAGTAAAGCAGCTCTCCATCTTTGAGGACAAACCAGCGTCTCTTCCAGGTTTTCTTCCAGGTCTTCACCATTTTCAGCAGGTAGCCGGACTTCTCCATCGGCTCCTACGAGATACGACATGAATCGCGTTCACAAAAGCACGCCTGATTCAGTAGATTAAAGGTTCAGTCTGAACTCAAACAGCTGCCATGTTAGTGCTTTTCACTCACACTCACACTTTTGCCGTTGTCGCCGGCGGAGGAGCAGGTCTTGGGGAGTTTCTGCTCCGGTTCAGAGCACTCTGTGTCAGTGGAGTAGGCGTCGGGTGGGATGGCGTAGTCGCTTTCTGACGTCATTGAGGACATGGACACAGCTGGAGGAGAGGCAGACAGAGTGATCATGAACACTTACAGAGTTTCCTGTTTCTTCCAAGTAGCACAGAAGACCAATACATCGAAACCAAAGTAAGAGGAAGAATGAGTGACCAGTGTGGTGGTATACCTCTCTTGAGGGAGCGCGGGCTGCCTGGGCTGCTGTCCTTGCGGGAGCTGGAGGACGTGTGGGAGCTGCAGAAGGAGCCGTCCTCCTCCTCTGAACTAGACGACTCCTCGGAGCTGGACGACTGGTCTGAGAACGGGCTGCTGCTCAGTAGAGTGGCTTTCTGCACGACAGCAGACACAAACCTCAGTGTCAACACACTACGGCTTCAAGAGTAGACAGAGTCAAATACAAAAATGAAAGTTGTACTCACCCCCTTCAGAGTGGTGTAAACAGGTGAAGTCATGTTTTTATAGATGAGGGATGTGTACATTACAAACGCAGGGTAGGAGGACTGCAGGGAGGGATCTGCAACACGGATCACAGTTAGACAGCTTCAGCGCTGTAACCAACACCTGCATCTTTAGCTGTTTCCTGTCTTACCTTTGCTGGTAGAGTCTGTGCACGACGTCTCAGACAGTCTAATTCCTGATTTGGCCACAGCATAGATACGACTCTCCTGTGGGAAAAAGAAATCGTTGACATTGAAAGACAATGACTTGGTCTTGGAAATGGTTCAGCGTTGTTGGACGTTATACTGAAACTGGTTCCTTAGATGTAAATTTTGGATTATTTTAAAGTTGAATATAGGCCAAATCATTCCACACAACCGCCTGGTGGAGGGATGGCGTGTTGGTCAGGTACTACTGTCAGTGCGTAAGCTGGCCACAACGTCAGCTTCCCCTCACATCAAATGTCTTACCCACGACGGCAGCCTGTGCAGAGGAGGAGTCGGAGGTTTGCTGCCAGGTGCTGAACTGTCGAACAGCTTCTCTGTGCTCATGTCTGTCTCAGGTTCGGGTGAGAGCTCGCACCTCACGGGTGTAGCGTGGGAGCTGGAAGAGAGTTCAGCAGGCAGGTCTTTGCCCATCTCCATGCTGACCTGCTCCTGGTCAAGGTCGGTTTCCTGCGGCTGGAGGCGCAAAATGCTGAAGGCGTTACGAGGTTGTCCGTGCGCTGCCTCAGTGCTGATTGGTGGCTGACTCAGGTGTTTCTTCATCAATCCAAAACCTGCTGGAGTCCGCAGGCGGGGCTGTTTGGGTGAGGCAGGGTTGTCCTTTAGGTCCTGGGGTGGGTTGGGCCTTTTAGGTGTGACGGCCGGTGTGAGGATGGGGCTGGGAGTGTTAGGTCCACTGGAGGAGGACGAGGAGTCAAGTCTTTGTGACTGGAATCTTTTGTTGAGCTCCTCAGAGGTACAGTCCTCCAGTTGGGCCCTGTGGGCCTCCTCCTCCTCCCCCTGCCTACACTCTCCGAGCATCCCATCTGATGAGCCGAGCAGGCTGAAGCTGGGCCGGTCGGTTCGCTGCATGTCGTCATCAAACAGAGAGCTGCTGTCGTCTGAGGCAGTCAGATATGTCTCGCTGCTGGGACGATTCGACTCCAGACCTCCTCCCCCCTCTCCGTCTAGAGCAGCGTTTGAGAGCACTGAGGACACACTCCGAGATACCGACCCATACACGTTTCCTCCAAGGCTCTCAGATGCACTGACATCATCCAGAGGAGAACACGGGCGTCCAGTAGGGTCCGGTCTCTGGACTTCACTGTCTGTCCCTGAAGAGTTCAGCTGTTTATCCGCCTTCTCTGTGAGAGCAAACATCAAAACACAGTGGGGTGAGTGACATTACATTTTACATTACACTTTACCATTTGTTTTTAGCAATCTAAGATCCCACAGCTGAGTTCTATCCAGTTTCATTCCTTATTTTCCTCTCTGGCCCTCTAGATATATCAACGAGCAACCTCACAGTTTTGTGGGTGACACACAGTGTGTGGTGAAAAAGTTTAGTAGTGAAACCCGTTTCCAAAGATGCCATCGTTATGACCTAATGGCTAAAATGTCTGAGTCACTTTCCACTATGAAACCATGATCCCCCGCCCCCCCGTGTCCAGCTCTTTCCCAGGGTCTCATTTCAAACCAAAAAAAACTGTTTCCATTTCCATGGATGGGAATCTGTTGGGACTCACCAGCTTTCTGTCTGCCCTCAGTCTCCCCCTGGGTGCTGAGTGTCTTCTGGGAGGGTGCTGGACCTGTGAGGACCTCTGGGTTCTTGCCCCTCACCTGGAAACAGCCAAATGTCAGGCTACTGAGCCGCTGAGCCTCGCCTGGTTGGCACAGGACTCCTCGCCCGCCACCACACCTCTGCTCAAAGGCTGTAAATGCACACAAAAGGCAGGTTTTGTGTCTATAAAGCTGTTTTGGAAGTAAAAAGGGGAACCTGGGAATCACGGATAGCTTATCTAAGGACAAATTTCAGGCTCTTACCCTGAACTTGTTTCTGTAGCTCCAGAATTTGAGCCTCCTGCTGCTTGTTGGTTTCTCTTAAAGCAGCGTTCTCGGCCTCAAACTGAAGAATAAAGAAGGTGGATGATGGAACATTGATGGCACAATAATATAGATAATAAAGGGGGTTCAAGTAACGGTGCGAGCGTTTGTTTAGGTTTTATCTTTTGGGTGAACATAAATAGGTTTGAGTAACAACACAAGTAAATACCACAGTCTACTGCATTTACCTCTGACAACTTCAGCATCACCCATTCCTTGATCTTAGCTGCTTTCTCCTCCACTGTTTTGGCATCTTGAAGTCGATTCTGCTTCTGGTGAAGTAAAATCAGTTTGAGTCAGAAGGTGAAACAACTCGCTGGAAAGGAAATACCTAATTTCATATCTAATGTGATGGAAAGGGCTGCCATGAAATGTTAGGTGTTGTTATGTCATATCATCATATCATATCTACTGGTGTTTAAAAGTCAGTATGCTTATGCATCCCTTCAAAGCAACAAGACGAACAATAGTTCTGCAGCTTCTTTTGGAGCCAAGGGTCAGAAAAAACACCACATTACTCATTTAAATTGCTCCCAGTGACTGAATTCAACACCAACCATCAACAGGTTGATTTCTTTAAAAATACATCGCAAACTGCATTAAAAACACAAAGTTTCTGCCATGTCTTTTTTAAACAGCAGACTCTTTGCAGTGCATGCTGGGAAGTCTACTAACATGTCAGTTGTGTTTTTTATATCAACTTCCTTTAATGAGTTGAGTGAGCTCAATAAAAAGGAGAAATTTGAATATATGAATTATATTAGCTTGAATAACTAAAACAAACATATTTATATAAAATTGATTAAACAAACAATAACTAATTCCACAGCGTTCCTGAATGAGAATTTCTAGTCATCTTTCTTTCCGCGCGAACATAATATTAACAGAATATTGTCAGATACGAACAGCAAAGAGAGAAATTTAGAACAGTCACCGTGACGGCGAGACAGTGAATTTCAATAAGGATGTGGAATGCTGCTGTCCGAATAATCCCTAAGAACAACATTCAAACCGGTAGGAAACAGGGGTTCACAAGAAGGTCAGCAGTAGTAACGCCCGCATTTGAAATATGAGATAAGATGGGCACAAAATGGATCTGCTGTTTTTGCATCTTCAGTGTTCCTGTTCAGAGATTACATCAGTAAATCAATCACATGTCCAAGAGAATCAAGAGTTCTGTACTTTCCCAGCTCGCACCAAGTGTCCTCGTGCTTTAAGAAAGTGGATTATCCACAACACTGCAGCCAGGTGTGCAGCTGCTGCAGAGAGATGCGGCATCTCTTTGTGTTGTTTGTGTGTCTCCTCCTGAACAGATGGAAAGAAAATTTGCTGCTTTGATGATTTTCCCCATGTGCGTGCATTCTACCTGCTCCTCCAGCTGTTGCTCAAGCTGGGCGATGATGTCCTCCTTCTCCTGCACCAGGGACTGCAGCTCCTGGCATTGCTGAAACAAATGCACCTCTGACTCTCCAGACTGACCATCTGGAGCTTTCAGCTTCTCCTCCATCCACTGCACCTGGAATCATCAAACGCACACACACACACACACACACACTATGGCTCGTGTAACGCGCACACAGAGTAGAGGCCGAGGGACTTTGGTTTGGACCCTCACCTGCTGGTGTGCGCTGAACGCCCGCTTTTCTGCATCGATCACCTGCGTCTCCAATTGCTGAATCTAGAAAACATTTGAATTTGAACATGTGACCTTTTCCTTTAAGATATTCCAAATATTTCACTGCTCTCATAACTTCACAAAGCAGCTGTTATGTTACAGCAACATACAACGCCGTGTCACACCTGCACATAATCCAGGAGCAGACACACCTGCCCCGAGAGAGACGCATTCTCCATTGCGCCACATGCTTCCTAGGTGACTCCACTACAGACAGAATACCGATGGCATGTTTTGGAGCTGTGCTTTAACTCACTGCTCCAACTGGCTCCCACCAAGCTTCAACCACAGGGTACGACACGTGGTTGCAAAATGATAGCGTTCCTTCTTCAAGTAGCTGTACAAATCAACCAATTTGCATCAGATCACATTATCTGCTCCATGTCTGAGGCAGGAGTCTGTTTTTCTCTCTGTCCAGAGTCTGCGTTCTTTTTCCCAGATTAATCTTTCCTTTGTATTGTTCAGCGGGGGAAATAATGTTTTCGTTGGAGCTCTGCCTACATTGCTAACATGCTGGAGTCGCCTCTTCATCGTTGTCTTTCAGTCTTTCTGTCTCTGAACTGTTAAGAGTGTTTGATTTGGGCAGAAGCGCTGGACTTAGCACCTTTATGCAGTTACATGATGACTATAAGGTGTCACGTCCATGACGGTACAACCAGCTCTTTGTGTAGTTCAGAGCATGTGGAACCTGTTAGGACTGTGTTAAACCTGCAGAAACACCCAAAGGTCACACGTCTTTAACACACACGCAGCAGCACACAGGTCCAAACATACAGTAACAAAGGTCACACCGAAAGACGGCGCACACACACACACACGAGACGTGCACCCCCGTAGAAAAAAAAAAAAGAGAAAACCTGTGGAGCTCAAAGTGCAGGAAGCAGCAGAGAAGCCAATGCCTTCTCCGGCAGCTCTTTCAAACCTCAGCAAACTAACATTTCCAACAACATTGGAAATGTTAGTTGGAAATTCCTTTTTTGGTATAATTATAGTAGTAGTAATATACATAGAGTTAGATTAGATTAGATTAGATTAGATTAGACCAGGTTAGAGAAATAATCAATAATGATGTCAGGACCCTGGAAGCGATGACCATTTATAGGTTTCCACCATGACCTCATGGCCGTGTTTTTAAATTAAGTTTTATTTTAAAACATAATTACATTGGTTCTATTCATTTGTTCCCACTCCTCCACCCACATTCCTAAAGGCAACACAGATTTCCTGCTACTCTGAATTAGTACATTGTTTAAGAAATGGAAAATGGGGTCCGGAGTAGCTCTGCTCCTCAGACAAATCAGTGCTCAAAGCAGGAGCTCTTCAGATTTTTGAACCCAACTGTGTATGAACTACTGTCACGGCTGAGGATGCAGACGCTGGACGCTTGCGTGGCCGAGCTCCAGTTTTCCCCTGCTTCTGTAAACTTCAGCAGACCAGGAGAACTGAAGT
Organism: Microctenopoma steveboyesi; assembly: GCA_032359275.1. Lineage (NCBI taxonomy): Eukaryota > Metazoa > Chordata > Actinopteri > Anabantiformes > Anabantidae > Microctenopoma > Microctenopoma steveboyesi. The sequence continues at coordinate 2,630,014 of JAUMHF010000007.1, read as the reverse complement.
GGGCCACACCCTGTGAGAGGCGCTCACTGTTTCCACTTCGTGACGTCTTCTGGACCGAAGCAGAAGCAGGACATCTACGAGCCAGCGCTGCACTTGTCATTTCAGTGTTTTCAGTGTCATTTGGAGAATGTGAGTTTCATGACACTATGTCACTGTGTGTGCACAGACATGACTGTTAGCGCGTGTGTCCCGCACGTGTGTTTCCACATCTGGTTTTCAGAATAAAACCTTCACTGAGGTGAAAGAAAAAATACATACACGACTCTTGGATTCTCTTGATGTGCTGCTGTGGTCATTTTCATCCTGACTTTGACGTTACTGCACATTTATGATCTGATCAAAAGCAAGACATGAAAAACGCTCAACAAATCTCACACACATCCAGTAAATATGCACACACACACACACACACACACACATGCTCTCTCTCTCTGGTCTCTATATAGATCCTCTTCTGGACCACAAATGACAAACCACACGTGCTTTTCTCAATAGCAGATATAGCATCTGGCAGAAAACAGCATTTTAATTACAGGGCACGTATAGCGTAGCGTACACTGGGAACCGACACACACTCAGTCTTCTACACACACCAGTCATAACAACATATAAAAAGCCGTACACCCATGCCTGGTGTTGGTGATATTCTCCCGTGGATATAGGGCCTTCTCATTGATCCCTGCATCCATGAGAGCTCCTGCTGCTGCACACACACACACACACACACACACACACACAACCTCTATCCTCTCCCACGGCCAACAACCTCTGAACAAAACTTTATCACCTCTGCAGTTGATTCCCTCCTCGGATCCAACATCCATTCCTGGAATTCCACAACTGGCACTCTGTGGCCAACCTCCCCCTGAACTCCGTCCATCCCTCCCCCCGGTGCTCTATCTGCAGCCAGCCAGCCAGCGCACAAAGCCTCTTTCTCTAGCTGCTGTGTGCTCACCTACAGGTTTAGTATGAAACACACATCCATCAAATGTTATTTAAAGTTAGGACAAGGTTCACCTTGTTGCTGGTCAAATATGTTTGATAGAACATGTGCATGTGGAGGTGGACGGTGTTGAAGACGAATCTGAGTTAGTGAAGTGGCCAAAAGCATCTGTGTGCTGGTGACGAGGTGTCTGGAGATGAAAAGTGGACGCGTGTGTGTGATTTTTACATCTCATCTGCTGCCTGACGTTTATATACCGTTACGCTGTCACAGCTAAGAGACATATATCCGCCCGTGTTCCCCGTTTATTTTACTGAGCGACGCAGAGGCCTAAACGTCAGCAAGAGAAAATATAACACACATCTCTTTGTCCCCACTGAGAGATGTGTACACTACTGTGAGGCTACAGCTCCAGGCTGTGTTGGCTAGAAGTGAAGACCCTCCCAAGTAACTACACACACACACACACACAAATACACACACACCTCTATTTGAAGAAGTCTAGAAATGAAATGCACACATGTGCATACACAGAATAACTGACCGAGTAACCGCTTCAGACTGCAAGCTCACTTCCTGTGAAACACACACACACACGCATGCATACACACATACTATTTACTAAACTGGGTATTTCCTCCCATGGGAAACTTAATCTTTACACAAGGCTTCATTTCTTTTTCTTCCCTTCATTCCCTCCTCAGTCGCTCACATATGGCTTTTCAGGATTTCAGCTCGTCTACGTGGATCCATGTAAACACGCGGTTTTCAAACAACACAGACTGCACTCTACCAGCGAACGGACATCAACCTACTGTCACTTTCAGCGAGTGAATCACTCCTCTCATCCCACTCGTCAGCTCTCCTACAAGCCCTCCTCCACAGCGACATGTCAGGGGGGTTTTTTTGTTGGGACATGTGTACGCCCCCAAGCAGCTTTACAAAAACAAGATGCCCGGGTGATAGTGGAGAAAGAAAAACACATCGGCAGGGCTCTGGATGTTAACTCGATGAGCTCATAGAATCAGGAGGTCAGTGAACACAAGGCGCGGGGTCGTTCTGCAACAAAAGCGTTCATTTGGTTTTATTTTGAAAAACTTTTTTAAGTGCATTAACAGTATCTGGCTGATTTTAGCTTGATGTTAAATCACATTCATTCATCTCTAATGAATATGGTACAATAATAACTACGGTAGAACTGATGTGAATAAAGTTCAGAAGCTTTAAACTGATGATAAATAAAAATACTAAACTTCAGTTGTTAACATGTTATCACTACACTTCTGTGCGATGTACCGTGTGGTAAAGGCGAAAGGTTTACAGCTTTCCTTATGACAAACACAGCGACCACATACCGACTGTGTCACACAGGTTAACGGCTGGGAGGTGGTGACACCAGTTCACACAGACTCTGGGGAAGTTGAGGCAACTTATATAACATTGTGGAGTCTTCTTGAAAACACATTGCTTGTTATTCTGAGTTTAACGGTGTGTTTTATGACACTGACTGGAAAAAATGCCGTTAAATGAAACTTGTCAAGTAGGATGGATAACTTCAGAAATGTGCAGCGGAGACTTTCATATGTGCTACGTGGGCTGTAAAAACCCACCAAAGCCAATCTTTCTTCTCTCCGGGAGTTTGTTTTGCTGTCCAGCTGAGCTTACTTTGACTCTGTAATTGACTGGAGCTGGGTCAGTCCCATCATGCAGTGCGCGGCAGAGCCCTGTGGTCAGACTGCTGTTTACATTAGAGCTCTAATCAGCATCCCTGGAGAGCGGCTTCAGATCTAGGCCACTGAACGAGTTTGGGCCGGCCCAGCGTCGACCAGCTCCAGCACTCTGTTTGACTTCCTGTACTTAAGGGGACCGTACGTGGACATTCTTTTGGTGCAATATTCAAACCTTCGATCACTGATTCCTCTGACTGCCAGTGGAATCCCTGCATTGTCCTGTTTATTCCCATTTTCAGTAACAATGCTTCTGACAACATCTTCTTCCCTTTTTACTTTTCTATTTTAGTGAGTGCAGCAGAGGGAACAATTGGACTCATTAACAACCAACTATGTTTCCTACTGTCCTCACACCATTCTTTAGCTTGTGCCCTTGAAACAAACTGAGGTTTGACATCGTTTCCAGTCTCTTCAATCTTCTCGGAGGACACAGAGAATGAGGAAGGATTTAGCAAACCTAAGCTAGTGCTGAGTCTTTTGGTCAAGGACACACCTGGTATGGGGGGGGCTGAAGCTTACACCATTGAGCTAGCAGTTTACCTTTGTTTGGTTTAGAAACCAGCATATATATATATACTATAAGCCACAATCACCAGTGAGACGCTCTGGGAGTCATTGACTGATGAACGACATAAAGGTCACTTGAACTAACCTTATCAGCAGTGAGTTCCCGAATCTTGATTATCTGCATCCTGAACTTCATGAGCAGGGCTTCCAGGACCATACATTTCTCTTTCCAGTCCTCCTGGCTCATGGCTTCCTCCCCATCTGCCATAATGTCTGTGCATTTATAAAAAACCCAGACGAACACAGCAGTGAGAAAAAAATATATATATTTACTTTACTTTGCTTGGCAGACGCTTTTATCCAAAGCGACTTACAAGGAGCTAGTGCTGGGTGTCTGGCTCAGGGACACACCTGGTAGGGGATGGATTAGGAGTCAGACAGGATTCGAACCTGCGACCTTCTACACTCCAGTCTGACGCTTAACCCATTAAGCTACCAGGCCACCATATGGACATTATACAGCAAGGCTTCCTGTGAAGACAATCGCTTTTAATTTCCTCTGCCTGAGGGAGATGAAGTGACCAGGGTCAGTTAGAAATAACCATGCTTGAAGAGGTCGGAGAGTGTCTTCCTCCAGGCTGCTATATGATACATATTTAGTATATATATATATATCTATCTATAGATATATATATATATGTGTGTGTGTATATATGTTCACAAAGAGAGGTCTGATGTTTTGCCACCACCAGCACCTGAAATATTCCAGGGTCGAGTCCAGTTGGACCTGTGTGGCCAGTGGGCGTACCTCTCAACTTAGCCAAGCATGAAAAAACAAAAACCGCTATTGCTCCAAAACACCCCTCAGGACACCTCCCTGGAACAGACTACGTCACATTTTCCAAGGCTAACGTTGGGGGAACATGCAGTAAATAAAGAAAGACAGAGACATAGAAGCTACGAAAGAGACAGATGAGGATCTCTGATGGAAGAGAACAGCAGGAGGAGGAGGACGACGACGACGACAGAAAGAAAGCTTGGGTTTCTCTTCCAAGTAATAACCTCTCATTACCAGCCTGGCCTGCACACAAAGAGACTGCAAACATGTGTGGAGGAAGGCAATAAAGTGGTTTCGACTGGCTTATTTCTGGTGCTTGTTTGCTGTGATAAACACTGACGAATGCAAAAAACGAAAAAAAGAACTCTCACCAAACAAACAAAACAACCAAGGAAGATGAATAAATAAAGTATGAATCATATCGTCAATCAGTAGATAATAATCAGTATTAGTATGTTTTACGTTTGATGTGCTGTTACTGCACTCATTCTGCATAAAGTCTTAGTATAAATGATGCATCCCAACAAAAACAAAACTAATAATAGTATTACATAACCTGAAGTGTCTTTAAATGTCAGAATATCAAACCTTGTTTTATTCACTGGTCATTTGGGATTTGAAATGTCCTTGTACCTATATGATTTGCAGACTTGATCTTATCCCATGAGAATAAAGGTTACTTTTCTGAGTAATTGCTCTGCACACTCATCTGTTTCCTCTCCTCCAAACATCATTCCACAGCAATGACAAAAGGATGTTGTTGGTGAAAAACATTGAAGGACATCTGACCCCATGAACTCTGACTCTCAGTGTCTTTCTGTCTTTCTGTCTGACTTCCTGTTGAGTAAAGTCAGTGTACAGGCACAGTGGAGCGGAGTTCGCTGTCTGGACTGGTGATGTAGTGAGCCATTTATAGAACTAATAACCCAATAACCCACTGTTTATGGATTTGTATATGTATTATTGTTTTTTATATCTTAAATACTTTATTAAATTTACAAAAAACAATACACAGACATAGAAGTGTTAAATTTAGGGATAAAGCTTTAAAGAAAAATAACAGCATAACTTTATTTCTGTAAAGGCAAACAGTACTACTATTGTATTTAGTTTCCTCAACTGAATCATCATTTTCATTACAGTTATAATAAAAACCACATCAACAGGTAAACATCTAAAAATGTATAGTGTTAACAGTGTTTGAGTCATAAGAAGTCACGTTAACTACAAATGTCACTTACGCAGACCACTTTATTTAATTAAAAATCTGCTATTTTGATCAAATGTCTCGACTTACCCTTGAGAATATTGACGTGAAGACACTTTGCGAGGTAGTTCACGCCATGTCGACTCCAGCGTCTGTATGTATGTTATTATTCAGATGGAAAAATCCTTATTCAGGAGTAAAAACAGTGAATTTCTCACCTTCCCAGAGGTTTTCATTTCAGCTCTAAAGCAAAAGTTGGAAACGGGTTGGGATTAAGGGGGTGTGGCTTCAAAAATACGTCCAATCATAGACGTGGCTGGTGTTTTTTTCTCCCGCAGAACCACGAGGCCAATTGAATGATTGACGTATACGCTCCACCAATAAAAACCCGGAGCGCCACTTTAGGGACAGATCAGTTTTTGAAGGTGGACTGTTCCACTGGTCGGAAGTGACGTCTTACGTGTGCGGCATGGTGCGTCAAGTGTCCGACAACATGGCCGGAAATATAAAAAATATAGCTTCGAATTCAAAATTTTACAACATGCATTTAATCCTGTCAATATGCTACGCAATTTATTTATGACAAAATAATCTCCTAGAATTGCTAAATTTCATTCAATTTAAGTCAATAAATATTAACCAATAATTCTATTTATTTAATTTCATTATCTGGAGATGTGAAATTTATTTTGAAATTAATTTCCGGAAGTGGATGTTTCAACCGTTGAGCTTGTCGTTAGTTACAGCTGGAAGCTGAAGCTAAAGCAGTGAAACCACATGCCGAACTGAGGTAAAGGTTTATGATATTTATTTGCACATATTTATGAGATATATGTGCTACTTTTTCTGCGAGGCCTGTTGTGCTGTTTTAGTGTTTGCTGTGGCCGTGTCTCTTTTTAATCTGGCATATAGTACAGTAAGAGACAGCTAGCAATAAGTTAGTTGGCTAACAGTCCTAGCAGCAGATATTTTGGCCACGAAAAAGGAAACGTGCATTAACTGTTACAGTAATTATGTGTGTCTGCGAGGGGAAAGAGAGTATGATATGTTTGTAAAACACGTAGACTTTGCAAATACAATTTTAACCAAACTGTTTAAAACAAGTAAAGACTTAGTGTGTCAGATATAATGGTATGTTATGGAATTAGTGTGCCCTGTATTCGTACCACATCGCAGTTTTTATAATGTTGGACATAATATTTTAGATTAACACGAGGCACAAATGGAAATTGAATTGATGTTGTTTTTACACAGCCATGGTGGTGAAGAAGAAGACAGCCAAGGTGGAGGCTGTGGCGTTGGATGATGAGAAACTGCATAAGCTGATAGGTACCGTGGCTACTGATGAGCAAACTAACTATAGACAATATTAAAATAAACCCAAAGACCTGTGAGAAATACTGCAGCTCTTCAAAATATATTATGTGTCAGTGATAGCACTGTTTAATTGAATGTGCGTGTCTCTGGTTTTCTTAGTGTCCCTCTCTATAAATGATGGAGAAGATGGAGTCAGGCACATTGCCCAGACACTGCAGTCCTGTTTGGAGTTGGCAGAGCCAGTGCAGCAGATCCAGCTGGTTAAAAAGGTTAGAAAGATTGTGTTGTCATTATATAACAAACTTTATTTTGTGGCATGAGTGTTACCATGCAAGATTCTGTTTTTTATTCAAGATTATTTATTTGTTACGTACATAATTATACAGTGTAGAACACGAAATGTATCCTGAGCTGTCCCTGTTTATAAGACAGTTAAAGTACAATTGAAGGTGCAACGTGAATAAGAATACAATAAAACAGTAGCACAAACATCCCTGGGTAGAGTGGATATAAACAATGTACAGATACAGCATGAACAGCCTGTGAACGTTGTGTTGAGAATAGTTATAATACATATAACAGATTAATAATGATGATGAGTGTTTGTCGTTCAGATGTGTGAGTAGCACGGACAGCATATGTTAGGTCACAGTGTGAGGGCTGGTGGCATGAGGATAGAAACTCCTCCTGAGTCTCTCAGTCCTGGCCATGATGCTTCTGAGTCTCTTCCCTGATTTCAGAAGCTGAAACAGGCTGTTACTGGGGTGGGATGAGTCCATGATAATCCTGGTAGCTGTGGTCCTACATGTCTTGTTGTAAATGTCCTGCAGATATGAGAGTGCTGACCTCCAGCAGTGTTCTGCTGCACGGATCACTCTGTACAGCTCTGTGAAACTGAACACAGCTTTATTTAACGATGACGTAATGTTCTACAGTATGTTAAGATGCTCTCCACAGCGCCGGTGGAGAAAGTCGTCAGGATCTCAGAGGAGACCCAAAACGTTGCTGTCTTAGGAGGTACAGACTTCACTATATGACGTGATGTGTGTGTGTCTGTGTGTCCACATGCTCACATCAGGCAGGGTCCCAGCTGGAGGCACTGAGTGAGGAGCAGTCTGATGGACGTCTCCTGGAGGCTTGTCTACACACCTTGGCTCTGGTGTACACTTCTCTGCAGGCTAAAAACCCTTTACGACGAGCCATCGCTAGGTACAGAGCAAAGCATTAGTATTTTCTGTCACAGCTAAATGGCTTAAAAACATTCTTTCTTCTTATTTTGGAATCAAATGTCAATTATCTGACCAGAAGTATATAAACCAAATATGTAGATAATTTTCAAACATGATATCATCATCTGTGACCTAGTGCATTTTAACTTAGTCATTTAAACAAACACGTAAAAACTGTTGTTGAACTGTTGTCGCTGTGTGTACAGTATCTCTGATAAATAAGACGTGTCTCTCTTTCTGTCCTCAGTGCTTTGGGATCGGTACCAGCCTGGCTACAGGAGCGAACTGCAAACAGTTTGTCTTCGTGCTTGTCTGACTGCCTGTCCAGTGCAGTCCCAGACAAACACCCACACGTCGTAGACACCATCACAGCCTTCTTGGATGGCTTCCCTCTCGGTAAGTGGGTTCTACCTCACCTTTGCTCTTTACTGCACATTTATCCTGGTCACTTTGATCACGTCAGATATCTGGTAAATTGAATGTACCCTTTATTGTTAAGATAAATAAACAGCTTTCTGAAATTGTCAATTTTCAGGTGAGAGATGCGTTAACAAACTACTGCCCGAAGGTAAGAGTATGTTTATTTGTTGTCTGATTTTGAGAATAGCCACTCATTCTCCTCAAGCTCGCATCTTCTTTCCTCTGTAGTGTTGCAGTTCCTTCACAAGGCATTGAGTGAATACCTCTATCAGAACAGGTATGTTCCTGCAGTGACATGCAGTGCATCACTTACACATAGGTCACCCAGAGATCCTGAATAACCAGCACTGCAGCTGTGTTTGTTCTCTTAACAGTCCATTAGTTTGTTGCTCATTTGTCTCTGTCGCCCCCTGTCGTCCTCCAAGTGGTTTAGCAGGACGTCACATAGCGCAGGCCCAGCTGATGCAGTCCTGTCTGGCAGCAGTGAAAACCTCCATGCTGGTGGTTCAGAGGTCTCAAGAGGCCCTCAGTGCTGCTCTGCAAGCCAAGCAGGATCAATGCATGCTGGAGGAAGCACTAAGCAGCCTAATGAGCTGCTACATACACATCCTCACTGATGGTAGGAAGCAGGACAGCTGATGGAAGCAACCAAACTGCCTCCAAATCAAAACTCGTAGAAGAAGCCTTCTACCTACATATTCACACTTAACCCCTGTGTCTTTCCTTCACTGTTTTTCTGTTTTTAGAGGAGTTCATCCAGTCAGTCCAGAGTACAGCTGGCATGGCTGTAGTTTTGTTGATCAGGTCTGTCATGGGTTGTAGAGATGAAGTTGCTTCTGTGGTGAGTTGAGAATGAACAGCTCTCTTACTTCTTTTGTTAATTAACTAAGTCATTTAGTTTAATTAATGTGATGTCAGCAGGGTTTGCAAAATGCCCTAGAATGGCCACAGTGATAGCCACACAAGGACGCTTAGCAGGAACCTGGACTCAGTCTCTCAGGATTATTCTTGTTTGTTTATTGTGTGTCAGGTGTGCTGCTTGCTGCGCAGCTCAGTGCTGGATATGCCTCCTGCAGCCCCTGAGTGGTTAAAGCTGAGGTGTGAGGGTCTGTGCAGCAGTGGCCGCCCGCCGGGTGTCTCTTTGTATCTGTGTCATGGCACTCTGGCTATGTTGAGCTGGAAGGGCTCTCTCCCAGGACCACAGTGGGAACAGCTGCTGCTCCTGGTTCCGAATACTCTGTTGGATCTGGACGTCAGGTAGACCTACAAAACTGGTCCCATTCAGAACTGGGAAATCTAAAACGGGCCCTTTGTTATTGTTGAGACATAGCAGACATTTCCTGCACTGCCTAGAGCTTGGAGAAATGCTAAAGCAGCATTATTGAGATTAAATAGTGTGTGTGTGTGTGTGCGTGCGTGTGTGTCTGTGTCTGTCTGTCTGTCTGTGTGTCTGTCTGTGTGTGTGTGTATGCAAACACACCTAACCTTTTCCCTGTTTGTCCTGCTGACCGTAGTATTAAGGAGTCCAGCACGGCCATGGTGGTGGCTCGGGTGCTGACCCTTTGGAGTGGTGCCGCTCTGGACTGCATGCAGGTGGTGGAGCAGCGCTGCCTTCCCATTCTCCAGCACTCCCTGGGTGGAGGCTCCAAGCTCCAGCGACACCTGCTGGGGCACATCTACTCCCACTGGGAGCACCCACTAGACGGAGTCCGTCACCAGACACGTTCCCTGTTTCGCAACCTCCTCCGCCTCCATCAACACACCAACCCCTCCACCACTGATCCAACGAAGGACCCCTACATTGCAGAAATCACCCAAAGCCTGTTGGCACTCGAGTGGCACATGAGAGGCAAGTATGGCTCGCTGGGCTGCCTGGTGGAGCTGTATGGAGCGAGGTACCTGCTTAATATGCAGCCCCACCTGCCTTCACGTCTCCTGGACTTGATGGGTGATCAAACCCTGGCTCCTTATGCCAGTGACCTGCTGGAAAGGCTGTTTGTCAGCCACAAATCACAACTGGCGAGTGATGTCAACGCAGCAGGAAAGCCGGAGACCTGGATGGAGTGTTGGCATCACACATGGGTAACCCCACTGCTACAGGTTCTTTGCCATGCCAGACTGGACCAGACCACATATATCCTGGACTACTTCCTGCCCAAACTGCTTCGCTGCAGCCCCTCCAGCCTGGCTCACATGGTACAGGCCTTACAGGAGTTTCGAACCTGCAGCTCAGGTAATAGCACAGCGACATTTGGAGCATTGACACGTACTAAAGAGCAGCTGAGTAATCTGATCTCTCCTCTACCTTCGACTTATTCTGAAAGCATTGCATCACTTCACTGATTTTACCTGTGCTTCCTGACTTTTGGGGCGGTGTGGGCAGATGTCTGGTTTACATGGCGGTTTGTAAGTCTTACTGGGGAAGGCTGACTGTAACCTGGTTACCTCCAACTGTTTTGTTTGAATCACCACTGTGTAAACCCTTTTTTCATCTTGTAAGGCCCTTCGGGGAGCAGGGGTGCACTTGGAGCTTTGATGACGTGCCTACGTGCGGCCAGGGCCCAAGGTGTTGTTCCCTGCTCAGAGGAGGGTCTGTGGGGAGGACTGGTGCCCCTTGACCTAATTCAACAAGCCCTCGTACACAAACACGATCAAGTGAGTATGGGTCTATTCCTCAGTCTGCGTTTTATGCATTTCATCTGACTTTGTGTTACACTTGCTGCCATCGCCCAGGTGAGGATGGATGCTTTAGGTTTGTTGTGCGAGAGCCATCGCAGCACTGAGGTTCTGACCACACAGGAAATGGACCTCATCCGCCACTTCCTGCTGCCCAATCTTAACAGCCAATCACCAGGGGTCAGACAGCAAACAGTCAGCCTTCTGAAGAAGGTCAGCCTCTTTGTCTTTGAAAATATGAAACGCATCACAACATGTACACGTTTGAGGTTTTAATAACACTATAGCTGGAACTTTAAATCTCCCCCAGTTGCTCTGCAGAGTGAAGGACAGCACTCAGCTGCTAGAGAAGAGACTCAGCCAGGAGAAAGACGAGGAGCGGAGAGACGCAGACCATCACACACTACATCTGTACAAGGTATATACACGAAGACAGAACATAAATGCATAGTTTCTACTGGGGGGAATCAGCACTCACGTTTTCCTTCAGTTTACTGTTTTTTAGTTTAAAAAATGAATTTGTGTGGTTGTTCATGTATAATATAGGAGTTCCTGCACTGGCTGTGCGTGAGGCTGCTGGAGGTTCTGGTTCCCGGAGCTTCCTTCTCTAAATGTCTCATGTCCCTCCACCTGCTGTGCCAGCTGGGCCACTTCTTCACCTTCAGCATTGGTACAGTGCTGCTCCTTTCTTTACTGAACTCTGTAAATTAACTAGTTTCAGCCTGGCTCTACTTCCCAGTAATGGGAAAAATAACTTGGAATAAATAACTCAGCCAGCAGCTGCTGAAATGTAGCCTGTGATGATCAGAATGACAAACATTGCAATGGCATTCTAGTTGTTAATGAAGGATGTGCTCTCACCCCCAAACACAGCCTACCTGTCTGTTCTGTTCTGTTGAGGTGATTCCATAATTTTCACATATTTACAAAGAAGGGAAAATGTGTTTCATCCTGGGCCACATCAGTAAGGGGCAACAAAATGTGAGCCAAAGACGTTCCTGAAAGCCTTGTCACTCTCTGAGGGTCGTGTGCCACAGAGAGCTTTTTTTAATAGTTGTAATAATATCCCTATCCCGTTACTCTCCAGTACAGTAAACACAACTCACCTTTAGAACATATAAAACTGTGTTGGGGATAAATAAAAAGTAACACACACACATATGTTTTAGTCACAGCTGGGCTGGCAGTGACTTACCATGACCGTTATGATCGTAAATATTTCCACTGTTTTGGATTGTCGGGGACACGTCCCCTGGTCGTGCGGGAGATTATGCATTTGTTTCCCACTCCGAGCTTTCCTCGCTCATTACTGTATTATATATTTAAACACATTGAAGTGATGATTATTGAGGGCGTAAGCTCTGAAAAACAGGGATTCTGTGTCAAAATACAGCAATTTAGTTAGTTTGTGTTAGTGTGGGTCGTTGGAAATGGAGAGTGGCAAAGTAGGATTTTTAGAAAGCTCTCAGCGACCACAGAATATTGTATGCAATAGTTTTTCAAAACTTGTTGGAACTGGGAAAATGTTTCGGTGAGTAATGACGATGTCACAAACACAAATATACTTTTAGAGCTAACAGAAAACGTACAGTAAAGATTTCAAAGTGCAGTGTTGTGTTCTGTTCAACACGCTCAGAGCTATTTGGATGTGGATGCTTTTCTCAGGCTGACCTTAGCGATGGTGCCTGGCATCCCATCGTCCAACTCTAAGCTCTGGAACACATCTTTCTGCTGGTACCTGAACCAAGAGTCTGTGAATCACTGGCTCCTTTCTTTACTCCGATGCCAGCTGGGTGTTGCAGCTCCCTGTCTCGCTGTCTTCTCTCATGTTTCCTCACCTACACCTCTGTGTCAGGCTCCGACGCGTTCGCCCTCGGTGAGGTTGTGACCGCTGCACATGCTGCGAACGTCCTCCACTGCGTCGCCAGCAACTTCCAGGAAGTCAAACATCTGGCATCAACATTACTGCAGCAACTCCCACCAACAGCAGTTGGGCTGCAGGTGAACCTCAGGCATTGCTCAACATAAACGGCAATAAAAAAGTTGTTGTTGACCTTATTTATTGTTATTTTACTGATTTTTAATTGTTAGGTGCCAGAGAGGATGTGTAGTGTCCTAAAGGCTGCTCTGGACCTCAGTACAAGCACCAAACCATTTGACAGCGTGACAGCCGCCCACCTTCTCAGCCTGCTGCTGCACCAGCCAGACCTGAGCCACGCTCTGCTGCACTGCGCCCGGGAGCACGGCCTCGACTTCCAGCCCTCCTCCCCACCGTCTCGGGCATCTGAGTCACTCATCTTGGAATACAACGCTCTAGCTGGTGAGGTCCAGATGCAAAGCCCAAATAAACAGACGTGGGTGCTAAATGTACACTCAGTGGACATGTTAAAGCATGCATTGACTTGTCTGTCCTCAGTGGTCCAGTACTTGCTGCGCTGCCTGCAGTCAGAGGTGTTGAGAGCAGAGACGTCTCTCCTACAGGCAGCTGCTTCCTATCCTCTGTACGGCAGAGCTCACTGCATCACAGCTGTACTGCAGCATCTAAACACAGAGTAAGAATAGCAACGGCATGTACAAGCTCCGAGTGTAGCAGCATGTTGGATTTCAGTAGTAAACGCATCTTCTCGTGTGGCGCATACTGTATGTGTATGCACATGTTTGTGTGTTTAGGACTCTGAGCCACACTGAACAGTGGACGCGTCTGGTGTTAGAGCTCATTGCTGTGTGCTACAGGATGTCTGATGTGGTCTCGGCTGTAGTCCAGAGCTCCTCCCCAGAAGGACTCATCCCCATGGACACTGACTCAGGTAACTTCTCCTTATTAGTAGTATAATATGTGAGCAACGGGACAAAAGTCATCAATCAAAATCTCCTCAAAATAGTTGCTGAAAGTACGACGGCATCTTAAGATATGTTTTTTGTATTAGTGAGTTTGTTTATTTTGGTGTGGGTGTGTTCTTCTTTAGAGCAGCTGCCTGTAGCTGTAGCTGGTATTTTGGCCCATTATTCATGCAGCTCATCTCTAGAGCTGTCACAGGGTAACGCAGACTTTAGTATTTAGCTCCCACAAACAGGCAAGAATTCTTCTTTAAAAAGCTCTTCTCTCCTCCACCAGTTACCGGTATTAATTAACTTCTTCCTGTGTGTGTGTGTGTGTTTGATCAGAAACCACAGCAGGTCTGCACAAGATACTCGAGGAGATCCAGCCCAGGGACACCAACGACTTCTTCACCAGTGCCAGAGAGCTGGACACACAGCATCAGACCACACAAACTCCACCTCTGAATACAGGCGAGTTACAGAATATTGTGTTAACACTGATTACCTTTAACACAAACAGGATTAAACCCTTAAAAAATTACTACATTCAATCAGATTGATTGATAATTGAGTTTAATTATATAATCATTACTAACAAACCAATAAGCCACCACTGCTTATGGGTGGAGCGCTGATGCCCTGATGGGGGCAGTGTTGGTCCTGTTTTACTTCATACATTCTGATGCAGTTGTTTGATGGAGACACATTTACATGAACAGTGATAACATGTGTGATGTAACTGCATAAGAGACAGAAGCTAGCGCATCACGTGATTTGGTGTTTTTATAGAACTCCCATGAAACACAAAGTTTTCGTCTGGATCCGTAATAAGACAAAAAATCTCTTAAATGATCTTATAATGAAATTACAAGTGATTATTCTCTTCATGTGTCGGTGTGTCACTGTGTCTGTGCCGGCTCCAGGTGGCGAGGGTTACAGGGTGACAGCCCAGATGGTGCTGGTATGTTGCTGGCGGAGCATGAAGGAAGTTGCCATGCTGCTGGGACAGCTGTGTCAGAGCCTGCCTCTGCACTACACCAACGACAATGCACACACACACCCTGGGCTCATCACAGAGGAACAGGTGAGATCACAAAGATCCACAGAACACACCTCACCCCCACAGAGACTGAACAACCGTCACTTTTATTGTTGCGTCCCAACCACTAACACTGTGCAAGACAGGCTATTAAAGCTCAGTTAGATACAGTTGGATACAGCTTCACACCCCCCATGCTCCTGTGTGGTGTTAATTTCGAACACTAGTAGGGTGGACTGGTCTGCAGTAGCTCAGTTTTGAGTTAGAACAGTTAAGAATGTGCTGCATCTAAAGGATGTACAGCATGTGTGCAGGGTGTTGCTTATTGTTTGGTGCATCCACACGCTGCACAGCTTTAGATTTTGGTGCCAGGTCTACAGATTATGTAATTTCTGGAGCTTTGGAGGTATGCACTGCTTTGTGCAAGAAGCATGCAGAGGCATTATTGTATATACCCTGATTAAGCATTTGCTGTGTAGTTTATATCCGACCATTCATCCATGTTCCGTTGTTTTTGCGCATTTAGTCAACTTATCTGGCACGTTCGTCACCAGTTCAATCATTAGAGACATTTACATCAAGCGTAACCCTATTGGAAATGTGGAAAACAGGAGTTGTCCTTACGAAGGTAGCCCAGACGTCCTTCACCAGAGATTTTCCAGCTCCTCTTGGCCGACAGTCTCAGATGACATAATCCGTCTCTCCAGCGTGCTCTGGGTGTCACATCAGTACCCAGAAAGCCTCTAATGCCAGGGGTCCAGCTGGCATCCCGATCAGACGCCTGATCAGTGTGAAGAAACAGCAGCTCTACCCTCCCGATGTCTGAGATTCTTCTACCCCGGACCAATGAAGGTAACAGAACCACATCATGAAAGAGCAGCAGAGAAGTGACTCTCACAAAGTTCTGCATCAGCTACACGTGTGACCGATTCAGTGCTCCTCAGGCATCTGTTGTCACTACTTAGCTCTGTCTTGTCTATTTTTAGTTATTCTTTGCTGTCACATTTTGGGAAGGACCTGACTAACAAGGCAAACCAGGCAACAACAGCTGAGCTGTGGAAGAATGCTGCCGAGAACACACCCGGCCGTCCTCGATTGCACCGGGAATTGGCCATTTCATTTCAGTGATGGCTAACGGTCTAAAAATACACGTGCAAGCCGAACATGGATGCTAATGTAAATGTACTGCAGCAGGCAATGGTGTCAGTCTGTGTGTGTTTGTGACACCACGCTGGGAGGCTCCGCAATTAGCATCCGCCCTCGTTAGCGCTGCGCTTTCATTTGAGTCCCGACCCTGCTGGTTTAACAGGCGCGACGCCCCTCCCTTTCCACCACATTCTTTCCAAATCACTTCCACTACCAGCAGGAAAACACTGAGAGCCGCAAACAACACACACACTGACAAACTCGCACAGGAATGGTTGTCTGAGTGGTTCAGCATGTGAATGAACATAATAACAAGGGCACCAGACACAGGCTATGTTTGTCTGTGTAGGGGGTACAGCTCAACATTCAGTTTCTTGCAAAGATTGATTTCGTTGACTTGCGGCAAAGCCAGGATCCCGGTTTTCCTCATTCCCTCTCCTCTGTGCTAGGCTGGGCTTACTGGCTAAAACTGTCTATGAGCTTCTGTGGATTTATATACTAAAGTCACACAGTGTAGGCGAGTGTATGCACCGGGTCATTTGCGATGTCCGGTTAGTGGAGCTAGTGCATCTGGGTCTGTACGTCAGCGCTGCACCAATGATGGGAATTACATTTTTCCTAGTGGGGTTAACTTTCTTTCTCCTTCCTAATCTTCCTCTCCTCTCTTCTCCATCACATTTAAATGACTTCAAAGACCTTTTAATCAAACAAAACCAAATATATGAAGATGACTCATGGTCACCACCAGAGCAAGCGAAGGTAAATGACAGGCAGAGATTTCATCTGACATTTTCTCTAATGATGTTGCCACAGTATCTTTAAGAAATATTTAAATCACTTAATATCATAGATGCAGTGTTGTCCCCTGTGGTTACTATGGCTCTCGTTATATAACTGATGCCTAAACGAACTCATGTTGGGGAGCACGTGGTCCAGAGGAAAATCTGTCTCCTGTCCCCTCTGTGTTAACCGCTTCCCTTTTTCCTTTTTTTTTTTTTATCCGCTTGTCATCAGTTCCTTGCTTTGTATGCGTGTCTGTGTGTGTTAGCATTAAGAGTCAGTGAGCTGATTCCAGTAGTCCTTGGAAAGTTGGGTCTGGCTGAGCCTGTGCAGACCAAGTCGTTCTGCCCTACCGCAGCAATGACATGCATGGGTGTGTGTGTGTTTGTACGGGACTAAAACACATCTTTCCAAAATGTATGTGTATGCTCCCTGCGTTCCTCAGCCAGTATCCTATGTTGCATCCTTGTTGGCTTGGCGACACTGCAGATGTTTCTATCATTGGGTGGCGCCATGGCAACAGCGGCAGTACTAGAAGGTCTTAGAATAACAATGTAATAGATTTCCATTTTTCTATTACTATTAGAAAAAGTAATTTGTGTTATTTCGTTTACTACAGAGTAAAGGAAGAAACCACGCTATTGGTTCTGCTGTTTGTTTGTGTGTGACCGACCACCGAAGTAGTTGGTCAGCTGGAGTTTGACAGCTATGGCGCTCGGTGCTTGGTGCTTGGCAAAGCTCAACCAGAATTGGTTGGAGAGGAGACCGACCGTTTGTTTGGCTGTTCTAAAGCTAAGGGAGAAACACACACAGTATGAATGCTTTGTCCAACATCAGTCTATATTTGCACCGTAGTGCACAACATTTATTGTACGCCGTCTTCTTTGGGTGTCTGAATTCCAAACATAAATGTCATGCCTCATGATATTGCCCTAAAAAGGGTTCCCACAGTTGAAAACAAGAATGTGCTTTTCAAAGAGTCTGCCCTACTTTTCCATGACAGCCTCCTGAACCTGTCAGTGATGGTGCTGTTACAGTGATTCATACCACTGTCCAACCTCCACTGTGCTGCACACTACAGACTAACCCGTCGTGCCAACACAGCTGATTATGAGTTGGACTTGTGGGCTAGTTGTTGTTCCTGTTCACGTTGATAAAACCACAGGTGACCTTTCTATAGATTTGACCCAATAAGCCTTGACACTGAGAACGAATGACATAATGCATGACCCAACCTGTCTCCTACCTCATGCTTCTTCTGACATGGGTGAGAAAAATCATAATCTTCTGTTTCATAATTTAATATGTCCATAACGTTCACTTAAAATACATATAATATACTTAACCTGCAAAAGAAATCTACAGTCACCCTGTGAGCAGCAACAGCTCTCCAACCGTGCACCATCAGGGGAGAAGTCGTCTATTTGGGTCACGGCCTCGAGCATGTAATTACACTTGGGAAACTTCTCTCTCCGCACATGGAAGTCTTTCTGGGAAATGGGCACTCTTGCAAACAGGAAGTTGACATCTAAATAAAACCTCCTCCATTTGCAGGAAGCTTGCCTGTCCCTTTTAACAAGCTACGCAGACCTATGGGAGGGAGGTTTTAAATAGGCGAACTCGCGGCTCGGCCCAGCTCAGCACCGCAGCGGTCTGGGGCCCGCCAGCCACGGGCCAACTAACGGTGACTGTCGCTTGCCATTTTTACCCTCGTGAGGTCAGGCCTGTCCTGGAGTCCACTCTGTCCACCAATGTGATAAGTCCCTGGGCTTGGTACTGCTGTGGTCTACTCAGTCCGTACTTTGGTGTTTTAGTTAGTCCACTTAAGGTCTGCAGGGTCACTCGGGTTTCTTGACCAGTCATTTGGCCGCCTAAGCCCCACATTTTGTTGCATTTGCACTCTGTATTAACTTATTGAGCCTTTTCCAGCACGTGTATCTGCTGTATTTCTTCCATCGGTTACCTGTGCTCCTGCTCCGTCTGTGCATTCGTGTTCATTCAGATGGTGTCTAACCCCACATCCCCTATGAGGCGATTTGGGATTTCTTTTACCCCCTTTCGAGCTTTTTGCCTCAGGGCTTTGCCACCCCTCCCTTTGCCCTCCATGCCACCCCTGACTAAGTCGGGGCCCGGCCGCCTCCGTGGTGGCGGTGATACCACAGCTGTAATGACAGGGCACTGGAGCTCTGCGTCCGCCTCGCCCTGCTGCCTCACCTGCAACACACTCACCAGTTTACACACTGCCACAGAAACAGCTCTATGTTGTGTGTGTGTGTGTGTGTGTGTGTGTGTGTGTGTAGTTAGAATAATGTTGCTAACACTATTACTAACTGGATGGTTTTTCTGACGGTGGCCATTATGTGGATGTCTCAGCATCCTTATTTGAACACACTTGTCACGCCACTGACATGCCGCTCTCACGCTTGACATCCTCAGCGCTCATAGGCTGGAAGCTCAGTGGTGTCTCTAAAACAACAGTGTGACCATAATAGACTTTGGTAGCATTAGGTAATGCACAGCATCAGTGGATGGTGCCCTCTGTCTGAATGAAAGAGCCGTTTGGGTGTGTGGGGTAACTGTTTTTGTGTTGTGTTGAATTTCTCTGCATTTGCTTATATGTAATTGCTTGAAATTACAAAATGATTCACACTTAAATACAGAGTAAGATTTGTTGTGTTTAGGCCTCAGTGCTTTCCTGTTTTTTCATTGTGAGTGGAAGAGTTAATGACACATTCTTTCTGTGAGGCAGTTAGCCTTAACTTGTCAAAACATTTAGCAATTTGCAAATGGTATGTAATTAAATGCTTAAAGGACGGGTTCACATTTTTTGTTCGCCAAAAACAGCAACTAGGTGCCCACATGAACGCTGTAATTATTCTTCCTGGTTGAGTTGCCATCAGTGGAAAAATGACAACAAAGGGGTTAAAAAAGTGCATTAAAAAGGAAGATAGTTACTTAATCCAAGACTTTGTATAATCTCCCAGATGCATTTTTTTAAATTAATTTATACAAAGATGGAGGATTGTGGATTTTGTCTCTTACGATGGAAGCGTAGCTTAAAAGCTTTTATTAACAGGAGGAATAGTTACAGCAAGCAAAACCTACCTCGCTGTCATTATGTGACCATCGAGTTACAAATTGAAAAACATGTCCTTTAATCCAAAGTGAGTCACTGAAATGAAACATTCAACCCATCCACAGGGTTGGACAAAAGAAATGAAGATATCATGTAATGTTCTGTTATCACCAGCGTTGATTTCCCCCCGTCTCTCTCTGCTACAGGTGGAGGGGGTAGGGCTTTACTTCCGTCAGCAGCTCCTGCAGTCCCGTCATCGTGGCGCCTTTGAACTGGCTTACGTGGGCTTTGTCCGCCTCACCGACATGCTGTGCAGGTGTGTGTGTGTCTGTTCACTAGAGGGAGAAGGGGCTGAAAGGGAATACTGCTGAACGGCTGTGGGCATTGGCTTCCGCCATGATACCAAGTGTCAATGCGCCTTGTAATTAAGAGGCATGTTTTCACAATATCACTCTTCAGATAAAATATACGGTAATTACATCAACACTGGAAAATTAGTCATCATCTGGTGCCCTCTGGAAGGCCAGCAAATATGCAGGCATAACAAATGGTCCTACTGACAGTAGGCCAGGAATGAACTCACAATGCAGTATATAAAATGGCCCTAATTAAAGGATTAATGTAATATTGAGGAAAATAGTCTTTTCCTTCTGGGAGTGAGATGACAACACTGGTCGTGGACTCAGGATAAACTAAGGAGAGACTGTTATCAGCACTCCTGTACAAATAATGTGCATGTAATCAGAAATGCTAAGTGTAAAATTTAGTAAAAGCACAGCCTAAGATTTATGTTGAACACCAATCACCACAGTTTGTTTGTAAGAAATGAAAAGTCTCGGAGCAGTATGGCTTTAATGATAGGTTTATTTTACAGTGACAGAAAAAATAACTTTAAATAAGAGGTAGGAACTGATTTGAAGTATTTTGTCCTTGAAGTGATCAAAGGGACATTAGCTTCCAGTGTGGTAATCACCCATTACATTAATAGTTTTAAATACACTTCTCAGGTCTTAGTCCTTAGGAACGGTTACCTAAATGACCTACGAATAGCTGTGCACATTGATGGACTGATGGGGCTTTGGGGGTGACATATTTCCAGGGACGACTTTGAACTGGCTGGAGTCTAATACAACCCATCACCTCTGCTATTCCGGGAAATAATCCCTCTATTAAAAGAGAAAAAAAGTAAATTCTGAACCACGTCAAAGACTTTCGTACCTCCCACTTCTTCCTCGGTGGCGGGCTGTGGAAGATGTCTGTAACCTTGTGGCAGGTGACGAACCACCAAACCGTTGCAGCAGCAGCAGCAGCAGCGTCGACTTTGAACCCCCCCGAGCATGTGCAGTAACTGAACTAGTCCCTCAGTGAGTTGTGTAATTAAAAGCAGCACTCTGTTGCTCGTGTGCAGGAGTACAGTGTGTGTGTGTGTGTGTGTGTGTGTGTGTGTGAGTGCGTGTTTTTAGGAGGGAAAGAGCCGTGTGTGTATGGTATGCAGGCCGTGTGCTGGGTTATAGGGTGTTGATTGCGGGGTGCTTAACCACAGCCTTTTGATGCTCTGCCTTAGGATCTGGCCGTGGTGTGTTTCACTGTGTTTGGACTGTCTCGTGTGTCTCTTTCTTTTTCCTCATTGTTCTTTCACTCCTTCCATCTTTCTTCCCTTTCTCTTTTTTCCTCTCGATGTCTAACTATATCTGCACTCTGTACTGCAGTGGCTGTCCGACACATCACCACAACCCGCCACATGTGCTCAAATAGATGTTGCTGAAATATTTTCACATTTCAAACAACAGCTAAAAGTCTTTAGTTACGTAAGTTTCGATTTATACGACTGCATACTGCTGAAAAACCAGCCTTATCAAATAGCAAAAGCATTAGTTCGC
The DNA here is from genome assembly GCA_032359275.1 of Microctenopoma steveboyesi. Taxonomy (NCBI): domain Eukaryota; kingdom Metazoa; phylum Chordata; class Actinopteri; order Anabantiformes; family Anabantidae; genus Microctenopoma; species Microctenopoma steveboyesi. The sequence continues at coordinate 2,608,406 of JAUMHF010000007.1, read as the reverse complement.
AACAGTCGGCAACATCAGCTCTCCCCACGAGGTGCGAGTAAGAGTCGCCGCAGTAAATCAAACGGGGAGACCAGATTTGAGTTTTTCAAAAACACACTTAAAGTCCGATGGACTGATCATCAGAGATGGTACCAGACTGATGAGAGGAGTGCAGTGCAGAAAATGTTAATGCTCTGAAACATGACACCTCATCTGTGAAGCATTGTTGAGACGGTGTTACAGCATGATTGTGTTTTACTGCCAAAGGTGGTTCTCTTCTATTTAATAAAGGGACGTCTGACAAAATTAACTTTAATTCAGCCAAATGCTTTAAAAGTCATGGAGTGGTGTGTGATGGTACGAAAATAACCCACGAGAGGGCTGAGTGGCTTCTTGTGCTTCTACGTTTGCCAGACCTGCTTCAGATGATATTGTTAGCCTACTATTTTCTGCTGAGAAACATATCCAGTGGTGCACGAAATAATAAAACATGCACATCTAAAATATGGTACCTAATCAGGTAAACCCGGATCTTGGAAACCGTGACTCTGATGTATCTGGTGAAATCCCTGCTCATGTGTGATTAGACTAAAATGCATATTGACACGATTCTAGGATCCCATGATCCCAAAGGAACAATGACCTCCCTCTTATTTATTACCCATGTTTCCCTGCGTGTGTCTGGTATTTGCATGCAAGGAGTGGGAGTCAGGCTCTGCAGCGGCTTCCGGCCCGCTGGTTGTCCGAAGTTCTGGAGAAGGTCAGATCCAGTGACCCGTCCTCCAAACTGTGTGCCACACGACGCAGCGCTGGAATACCCTTTTACATCCAGGTGTGTAAACAGACGTTTTTCCAGGTTTCAACCTTTAGAACATTGAGGAGGTCGACGTTGGTCGATGAGCAGTAGGTTCTGCTCTTATGCACTGGTTTATGTCAGCGTAGTGAGAGTTGTAAACAAAGCAGGAGAGAAGCCTCGCGTGTGCACTGTGTTCCCGCCTGCATCCAAAAGTAGTGTAATCAGCAGTTGTTGGCATGCAGCTGGAAGAACACAGAGGTTCTTGATCTTTTTTTCAGTGATACACTCACATAAACACATTCATACACACGCACTCTGATCTTTTGGGCAACTACAAGTACTCTGCATCCAACGCACCTCCTAACAATGTGTTGTAATCTCTGATCAACCTGCCTCAACACTTGACTGACTCAGCTGTTATTCATCCACAGCCCGCCTTCCCTCTGCCCCCTGATTACTGATATTAAAACTAGACGGGACAGAGTTTATCATAGCAGTATGCTATGAGTGACGTGGCTCTTTGTTGTGGTTGTGGTTAAAAGCTACACAACTGCTCCGCTGACGTCACTGCCTCCGCCTCTGTGTTTTTATGCATTATAGGCAGCGTGCTCGCTATTTAAAGAAGCGCGTTAATCAAGCCGGATACTTTTGTTTTAAAGGCATCCCCACAATAAGAAAATCCTATCTGTGACTTTCTGGAACAAACACTCATCCCTGGTTATTTATAGAATCAACTTATTTATTGGAATGATCTGCATCCATTTTGCCTGGTGATGAACGAGGACGGAGGAAGCGGAGGACGTCTGAGGAGATGCAGATAGTCAGCGCTGTGGCAGCGCTTCGAGCTGCTTTCCTTCACACAGAGAGCCGGATCCGGGAAGGCTGGCTCCTGCTCTCGCCTCATGCTGCTCTTCACAGGAACCACGCTAGCGCTCTTTTTCCTCTGACCTTCCTCCAGCTCTACCCCAAAGAGTTCACTGGAGACAGACTGTGCCTCCTCCTCCGCCTCATCATTTCTGCTCACCTCTAACCCTCAGCTCTCCATCCATCCCCGGCCCAAGTCTTAGCTATAACCCAGGCCAGACACACAGCTGTCTCCCATCAGTTCCCACACTAAGATAAGTTCTTTCTCACACAGCGGCAAAGTACTGTCACCTCTTTGCTCCCGCATTCCTGACTCCCATATACAAATGATGTCACTCAGTGAAGCACTTGGCATGAACAAACCTATGAAACGACGTGTTGCTTTATGTTTTGTGATGGTGGCGGGCACAGGTTGGTTTTATGCTGCAGTTTTCAGAACAGAAATACTGTATCGACAGATTTACTGTGGTTCATGTGGCGCATAATAAGTACTGTAACATGTCTAAGAATAAACAACAAAGGAAACAAATGCTGGTGTAAATCTTATAATCTGGTTGCACTCGTCAAGCTCCTTTTTCTTTTCTGTTCCTTTTTTTACCTGTTGTGAATTGAGTCTGTGTTTTTTTTTTTCCATTTCTCCCCAATTTCTGCAGGCTCTGCTCTCGTCTGAGCCAAAGTCGTCCAGCTGCAGTCTGCTGAAGATGACCATGAGAGAGCTGATCGCCCTGGCCATGCCGCCTGCTGAGCAGAATGCTGATGGTTCCACCGTCCCGCAGGTACGTTCACTGAGGACCTCCATGTTTGGGGTCCAACATACAGTTCCTGAAGCTCATGCTCTTTTGCATTCCCATTCATCCAATGTTTTTGTGCTGATTGCTTGACCTCACTGCAGGTCCATGCTCTGAACATCCTGAGGGCTCTGTACAGGGACACTCGCCTCGGGGAAAACATCATTCCCTTCGTGTCGGATGGAATGCAGGCTGCTGTCCTGGGTTTCACTTCTCCTGTCTGGGCAGTGAGTGGATCTCAGCACTAACCTGGAGCAGGTTTAACTAGTTGTTGTCCTGCAGTGTGTCTCAGGTTTTTAATGGCATGCTTTAGACACATAACAAACTAAACTGACACCTCCTGTGCTACCTAGATTTGCTTTATTGTCATTGTCAATATCAAAATAAAAATGTTTTCTGTCCTTCCTTTTTTTTTGTTCCTCCCAGGTTAGGAACTCCTCCACTCTCCTCTTCAGCACTTTAATCACAAGGATTTTTGGAGTGAAGAAAGGAAAGGACGAACACTCAAAGAAGAACAGGTGCGTTTCCGCTCCCTGTCTAATGCTGCTCTACTGGTTCAGGTTTACGTCAGTTCACAATGAGATACTTAAACAATGGAAATTCTACCTTTGCAGTTTTGTACTAATACATCGTCAATTTAGAACCAGCTTTAAGCGTTTTGAGAACCATGAGGAAAAAACAGCCTGTTCATAAACAAGAATGTCTTACACCACTGGTGGGCGCTGTTGTAACACCACAAAGGAGTTTGTTTTGCTCTAAGAACTACTGAGTGGTGTGGGGTGGGTAGGTAGAGAAGGTTAAGGGCAATGAAATGCAAAAATGCAGTATTAATATTCTTATTACCCATAGGGCCTTTATTCTGAGGGTTACGTATTGTGCCTGGTTACGTACACATGGGCTGTAACTTGCAAATGCATACCATTAAAATTACATTTACAAACAATGATCTGATCTCATGAGAGACGGTAACTTTCACCACCAACACATCTGTAAACAGTCAGTAACATCTGGAGGATAACAATGCACTTCTCTTTCACAATTGTGGATTGTTCTTGTTAGAGTAGAAAATGAGCTGAAGTGGAATTTGGGGGCTTGGCTGCTCTGTCTGGTTGAGTACCAATGTGCATTAACTGTCCTTTGCCGTGTGGCGGCTCAGACAGCATGCTGATTAACATGTCAGGCTGCTAGTGTGCTACGAGGATTAAACGTGCTGTTTTCGTTTGGCCTACTGGTAGGTTCAGGCAGTACGTTGCTAGAAATGCTAGCTTTGTTAATTGCAATGCTGAGGTTGGTGAGAGTGACTCCTCGGCTGTTGCTAGTAATCATATCAACATGCAGTGTAGTTGATGTGGCTCTGGTTGATTAGCTGGAGCAAAGTTATGAAGGGGTGTAGTGAGTGCATCTGTTTTTTTACCCTTCTTGGTTTCATGGGCCTAACTCTGTGACGCACGAGTTACTGAGAGGTTGCACATTCATTTGGGTGAATGTGTGCTACTTTAGGTAAGCAGGTTACTCATTCAGATGCGTTGTTAAGCTGTGACTGGCGAGATGATCAGATGAAGCTGCCCCACAAGTCAGTAAGGTCTACCACTGTAAATACGCCTGAGGAGGCATAATGCAGGTATGAGGCCAGGTCAGGCAGCCAAGTATTTACTCTTTGCTTCAGGAAGGTTGAATTATGTTAGCTCAGATTTAAGGCATTGTAGGTTGGCGCTACAGAGTGGTGTCATAAGGCCCAACAGATTTATGACAGCACAGCCTGAAGCTCAGCGAAGGGCCTGATCATAGGTCAAAGCGCCACTCAACATGAATACTGGGCTTACGTAGGAATGCTCACACAACTTTTGACACATTAAACTGTGTATTTATAGACGGACCACAAGCCACGGTGAACTAAACATCTACTGAAATACAAATCACACTTCAGTTTATCATCTTCAGTGATTAAAGTGATAAAAAATAATCGACAATGATGACATCTTCACAAGTTGTCAGTGTGAAATGTTTAGATTTCCAGACCTGTGTAAGAAAAACGTATCCAAAAGGCGAATAGGCATTTTGTTTAAGGAATTGTCAGTTGAGGTTGAGTTGAACAAATGATGAATATGTTCATCATTTTAGTTGGAGGGTTGTCAGTTGTTAGTCTCGCTCTGCTGTCAAGGATTGTTTGGAAAATTCTCCTTTGGCTTTGAGGTTTTAAAAAAGAGCGAGGTATAAATAAAAAGAGGCTTCCAATTCCCCGTCAAACTGCCCTCCAAATATCTGGAAGCCTTGATATAGAAAATGAAAGTATGTTGGGTGGAGTATTTGGGATGCTGCAAGTTCCACCCGATTACACAACCACAGGGAACGTTCCCTCATATGGTAACGCGTTATAGATGGGAAAGGTTCCCATGTTAACAACAGGCGATGGCTCTGCTTATGTGAGAGTTGAAATGCTGCACATTTAACGTTAATCGTGTTGACTGGTTGCCTTTGGCTGATGTTTGGGGTGATTTAGGAACTTCTGTGCGATCGTCAAATGTGATATATCGGGACTTATTTTTGGAAAGAAATAGTTTCCCAGTTGTAATGACAGCTCTGAATTTGATGTGAATACTAGGCTGGACAAACTGCGTTCTGGTTTCGTCTCTGTACTCGATGTAAACGGGCAGCGTACCTGCTGAACATGTGTCGTCACTGTTAGCCGGCTAACATTAGCATGTAGGTCAGAGCGGCAGCATGCTTGTTACTACAGCCTGACAGAGCTGCTAGCATTACAGTTGGCAAATGTACATATGTAGTTTTTAAACTTCTAAAAGGTTTCTAAGCAATGATGTGCATTTGCTGGTCAGAGTACCACAGGCCTGCTTCTGGAAGCTCACTCTGGATCCCTTCACTCCGACAAAGCCAAGGCCGCTCCTGTTTGTATGTTATTTCCCCTCCTCATGGCTTCATGGCTTCGTCTTCTGTGGATTATTATTTTTATACGCTTGTGAGATGTGTAAAATAAATGTCAGTAAATCTCATTGTGTTGACCTGACAATGGTTCAAACTGTGTATATTAGTCAGAAAGCTGCAACTCATTTACAATAATCTCTAAGCGTCTTGTCCACAGTGAGTTGTATGTCTGGTCTCTATTATTACCATGACTTTACAATTGGGATCTCTTGCAGCAGGAAATGCTTTGTGACAGTGTCTGTGTAGGGAAGCTCGAGCATAAACACTTTTTCCTCTCTCACAAACCAGTTTACTTACAGCATTATGTGTATTTCTGTGTTTGGGAAAACTGAGCTTCTCGCTGTCTGTGGGAAATGTTGCTGTGTATGTTACACAGTTCCTTGCATGCAGGCTTTGTGTTTGCTTGTAGGTCGGCGTTCCACCAAGCCCAGACTCTGGCTTCCTCGCCACGCGTTGACGTTGATCTGATATCGGTGATGAGATAAACAGAGCTGACAGAAGAAGATTGTGCTCTGTGTTCCAACCAGAACCTCCACATTTTAGATGAGTCGTGCCGAAATGTCCAGATATGTGTTGCTGCGGTGCTTCAGAGCATTTAAGTACTTGTCTCTACACATTAGTGAAGAATCTTGCTCAAAGGCACCTCGGCTGGATTAGCTGCTCCTGTTCAGTGCGTACTTAAAAGTTACAGTGTTTAACTTCATATAATATTTTAATTGGTAGAAGTATTTTCCAAAACCTGGAACATATTGGAGAAGTGCTGACAGAGGCTTTGGCACAGCCACATTCCCTAGAGATATTCCCTTTTCCTAACCAGACATGCCTCTCTAACCAATCAGAGAAGGGTAATTATTTCTGCCTGACTGCTTCTTAGTTCTTGTTATTGTGTAAGACCAATACCTGAAAGGCTGCAGAGAGTAAAACAGTGAGGGAGGGATTAGTTGGGTGGATGAATTTCAGGTCTCATGCTAAAGCTAGCCCGTATACCGATATAAGGCAATACAAAATACTCAAAAAAATGTTGGTTAATGCTGTTTAGGTAAAAGTACATATATGTAGGGTTTTAGTGAGATTTAAAAAAATCAGCTGAAGTGGCGTGAAACATATCCTCGTGTTATGACTAATATTCAACACACTTTTTCTACAATTTGCCCTGAAGGTGATGTGCCCTGTGTGTCAGCTGTGAGCTCACAAATCTTTGAAGCAGCACCTCCTCTCTTCTACTATGTGACCCTTTACTCCATCTAATCTGCTCTGACCCAACCTTTGTCCTCCAGGGTTTATTCACTCACACTTCCCGTCAGGGTTTTGGGGTTTTGAAACATACACATACACACACACACATGCATGACTTACTTTCCAACTATAATGCTGCCTGCTCCTACAGTAAGTGCAGAAAGTGATTGTGTGTGTGTGTGTGTGTGTGTGTGTGTGTGTGTGTGTGTGTGTGTGTGTGTGTGTGTGTGTGTGTGCTCAGATGCAGTGACAGTCATGACTGAAGTGAGCTCTCCAGTGTTGTGATCATGTGTTTGACAGACCAGACCTCCTCCCTTCAGGAGAAACTTGATTTAGTCGGGCACAGTTAAATAAAAACTTTATTGGCCCTGAGGCTGAATGGTGGTTGCAGTAGCAAGTATAAAGTTGATCGTTTTATAGGCAGCCGTGTTTGTGTTTGAGTGAATACAAGAGCGCAGACGCACACAACAGTGGCACACGGTGCACATTTCTATCTCCAGCAGGGTAAACAAACATAAAGGCTTCATTGGTTTTAGCAGACAGCATAAGAAACAAGGCCGTCGCAACTTCACTACGCTGCACTATAATTACTAATTATTGGCCTTCCTCTGCCTCATGCCGCTTCTTGCTCTGTCATTTCCCTTTATCTTTTGTTTGGAGGAAGAGAAGTTGAGTATGTGGAAGAAATGTGAAGTCCGATTAACATCTGGTGTGAGACTAGCAGAGCTCCAGTTTAGCTGGGATTCACTGCTGTTCCTCGTTATCTCCGTTCCGTGTTGAGTCATCCATGAAAACAGCCATTAAAATGTGATATGATGTGACTGTTTGTTTCCACTGGTTTCCATCCACTCTCTGACTGTTGTGGGTTTGTTTCAGAGATGTTTAGTTTCTGATAAAGACATGAACCTGAACAAAAGTTTGTGATGCCTTTTTTTTTTACACTTTGAAAACAAATTTTCAAATCATGTAATACTGTTTATAATGTGGTCATGCATGAACACACATTCCTTAGGCTGCTTTCGTTACTTAGTTGGGGAAAAAGCAGCAGCTTTGTCTCAGGATTAGATGAACACACGTTTCTGATACCAGACTTTCAGCTGAATCCGGTTGAACACGCTCACACAGCGCAGTGTAGTGTCCAAACCCACCTGCCCTTAAATCTGATATAGTGACGTGATCAGTAACAAATCATTATTTTGTATTTACATTTGTATTTTACTTGCATAATATTAGAAATGATTTGATGATGATCTGAATTATTTAATTGCACCAAATAAGGGCTCAAATACGTTTGACACCTCTGGACATCTCACTCACAGATGTAAACCTACAAAATGCTTAAAGTCTTCGTTCATGCTTCCTCTCCTTCTGCTTCTCCCCTCAGGATGACGGGTCGGGAGTTCTTCACTCGTTTCCCGGCTCTCTATCCTTTCCTTCTGCAGCAGCTGGGGGAGGCTGCAGCCACAGTGGAAAGGTGAGGTGGTTCCTCCTAATCCACACACACATGCACATATTCAGCCCCTGCCGTGGAGTTTCGCACTCACTTGATCCCATTATAGGTTTAATGTTTCTTCCATAACCAATGCAGGGCAGCTTTTTTTGTTTTGTTAAGCTGATTACCAGGAGGCTTCCTGGAATAACAGGTGAAATTAGTGAGCAACATGAACTTTGAACTGTCTGACCAAGTAGAGTTGGCATAGATTGAGTTCATGTTTTAGCCGCAACTCGTCCAGTTGACAGTCTGTTTACTCAAAGCACTTTACAAGTGAATAAAGAAGAAGTGTTATGGAGGTTTGTGGGGCGTATTTTGCAGGGGAGAGTCGAATCCACTGAGGTTCATTTGCTTATCTTTGTCAGCTCAGCTCCAAACTCCCTTTTTAAAAGCATTGGAGTCGTCCAACTGCTCCCCAGACAGCCTTATCTTAATATGGATCCAATTAATTGAATGGTGTTTCAGACTGGCTCTTTCGCAATTCCCCTCACTCCCTTCAACCCTTGTTAAAACATGTGCAAATTTCCCACGGAAACGGATTTTGTCTGCTCCGCTTCCCACACCATCTCAGTATATCTCACCACCCAAACAGACCAACCGCACCGTACTTTAGCTTCACACAGCAGGACAGGAGGTAGGAGAGCTGTGGTTTTAAACCGTTTTGTGAAAGTTGCAGTATAAGTGCATTCCCGAAATAGGTCCGCGATATACAACAGATTATAGAAATGACATTTGGAACTGTAAGCTGGACTTGTATTATGTACTATGTAATCAAAAAGTAAAAGTGCAAAAAGTATCTGCTGTAAAGTACAATAATGAATAGGACTATAAACTATGATGTGTGCATATATATATATATATATATATATATATATAAAGTGATCAAAAATAATGAAAAAAACGGGAGCACTGCAGCACTGTCGAACAGATGCAGAAAAGTGGCCGCAATGTGCATACGAACCAGATGCTATAGACGCTGGCTGTGTATGATCCCCCTCTGCAAACGGACCAAATATTGTTTTAAAAAGAATGCACTGCGAGCCTAAGCAGCGACGTCTTAGTTTCATATCTCCGTGAGGTAAACTTTACTCAGTTTATCTCTGAAACTATTTCAGGTCAGCGCTCACATTTAAATCTGTTGTGCAGTAATCACTGTCTTATCTGACCCTGACTTCACATCGTATCGTTCTCCAAGTACTTTTCTCTGATTTTCTAAACAAAACTGATAATTTAACCATCTGAGAACCATCTGAGAACTATCAAAATGGCAATTTGAAGATTTGGTTTACGTTAGAGCTCCTTCTTCGTCTCTTTCACTGCTTAAATGAAGAACAAAAATACTTAAGGTCAGTGTTCTGTTTCCACTCACTTAAAAAAAAGATGTAAAACAAAAATAGCCCTTCATCAAACACTCGGGTGCTGGAGATGATTGAGGAGTTTAGGGAGAGAGGGCAGAAACTCATGGAATTTAAGAGTGCCATTAAATGCCACAGAGTCTCTTTTTCATCCTGTCAGGCGATTCTGCCTCCAGCTGTATTCCAACATGGCCTAATATGTTTGCAATTTGCCTTGTGTATGCCCACCTCCTGTGTCCGTGACATCACATCCTACTCTGCTGCGCTCGACTGGAGCGTGAGGCCGAACTGTGACACTAAACACATTAGACCAGCGTCTAATTGGGCCGCTATTACATTTCCCGTCTTGACGATCTATGCTCTTCCCAAGAGATCGTTTTCTGTGTGTGTGTGTGTTAGATGGAAAAAAAGCATTTTTTTTCACATGAGGGTCTGTTGTATTTTCTCAATTCTATGAGACCTTCATGACTAATGACGGGGTCAGAAGGACATGGTGCTTTCCTTCAACACACACACAGACACACACATGCATAGAGCAGACCCTACATACCATACGAAGCTCAGCTGCAGGTGTGTCCTATACTATAAACAGCACTTTACAACACTATGGACTGTTCAAGGACAAGCAGGAATACAAGACCTTCTTCATATTTGATACCTCAAATTCGTACTTTAGCTTTAGTCTTTTTTTCTCTGTGACTGTGTCAGAGTGAAACTGGCAGGCGGACAGTTTCCATTCTGTCTGAAGAGCTCAGCTCAAGGACAGAAGAGGCGATGACTGTACTGGAGTGTGGGTGGTTTTAGATATGCAGCGTGTGTTAAAGAGCCAGAGGAATCCAGGCCTGCTGGATTCTGTGTTGGAATTCTGAATATATGCGGTTTTCATGCTGCTCTTTAGTCCTGTTTCAGAAATGGACAACCCAGAAAACTACATCCAAACAATTTGTTTCTCATACGCTGCTATAGCAACAGCATATCAACACAGGTAAAAAGACCACACTGGCTTTCTGTATGCTGAAGCTTTTTTTGGACCATTTCTCTTTACAAAACATTTCTAGTTCATTCAGGTTTGATGGTTTCCGAGCAGGGACGGCTCTCCTGAGGGAGCCTCGGTAGATTTTGAGCCGTGTTTAGGGTCGTTGTCTTGTTGGAAGACCCAGCCCTGGCGCAGCTTCAGCTTTGTAACTCAATCCTGGATATTGGTCTCCAGAATCTGCTGATATAACTTTGACAAGATTCCCAGTCCCTGCACTGGCCACACAGCCCCACAGCGTGATGGAGCCACCACCATGTTTTACTGTAGGTAGCAGGTGTTGTTCTTGCTGTGAATGCTGTGTTCTTCTTCCTCCGTAACGTTCCTCCATAACGCCCCTTGTTCTGCCCAAATACCTCAATTTTAGTTTCATCAGTCCACAGCACTTTATTCTAAAATGAAGCTGGCATGTCCAGATGTGCTTTAGCACCTCTAGCGTTTCTGTTTGTGCTGTGGGTGGAGAAAAGGCTTCCTCTGCATCACTCGTATACAGCATCTCCTGGGTTAAAGATGCACAGTGACTCTGTCTGCAGCAGGATGATGTTGTCGGTCTTTGGTGCTGGTCTGTGGGTTGACTCTGACTGTTCTGTTTATCCGAGACTTTCCTTGGTCTTCCACGTCGAGCCTTAACTTGAACTGTGCCTGTGGTCTAACTAACTGTGGAAACAGACAGCTCTGAGACAGCTTTCTGTGTCCTTCCTCTAAACCATAATGGTGATTTCAAGTCCTTTGAGAGTTGTTGTGAGACCCCCATGTTGCTACTCTTCAGAGAATATTCAAAGAGGAGGGAAACATACAATTGCCCCCCCTTAAATACTATTTCTCATAATGCTTAAGTTAAATCAATGTTCCTTTCACGACAAAGGGAAAAACAAATCTAAAACCTATGTAATATGTTCACGTGATTAATGGTCTTGCTCATTTTGCTTTTGAGAACATCTCAGGTAGGTCAGACAAACATAAACATGTGGATTTGACATCATCCAGGATAAACACTGAGATTCAGACCATGCTTTGTGCCACTTTCTGACATTATTGTGTTGTTTACAGGTTGTCAGTGCCACATTTATCTGTGGGACTTCTACAGCCTTGCTAATGCTAATGTTTTGTCTGACTCCTGTGCTCAGTGACAGCGGTCAGGTGAAGCTACATCCCAGTCTGTTCTTGCTGCTTCTGGTACTCAGTCGACTCTACCCGTCTCCTATGGATGGATCTTCATCGCCTCTGGGACTCGCTCCTTTCATGCCCTTCATCATTAGGTGGGTGTCAGTGCATTATACACATACTCATGTATCTTATAGACGTTGTAACTGAAAATGGTTTTAATTTAAAAAACCATAATTATAATGTCTACTCGTCTCATGAACACTGCTTATAGACGTCCTTATGTTCGCCACTGCCGTTGTGCACCTGCCATCTCCTCTCCCTGCTAATAAATTAGAACATCTAACTGCTCCGAGACTCGCAGCGGGGACGTTCAATGAGCCTCCATCAGCACCTCCCCTCTTATATAAAAGCTAAAAAAAACACACAAGCCCCATAACATTAACCGAGGGAATGCTCTCTCACATCAGTGAGGGTCACACACCTGCTCTCCCAGTCATGATAAACCTCTCCAACAACATTCTCTGAACCAGAACACGTTCTAAGTATAGAAAGCTTCACAATCGCAGAGACAAAACATCTGCAGTCTAAACACAAGCCAGCGTGTGTGTCAGTGTTCTCGTTTTGTTTGCACAGGTGCTTCTGTGTCTTTTCATATGAACTTGTGTCTGGCATCAGTTCTCTTAATTTTTTCCTGTTATAATTACCTTAATGTATAAATATTCTATTCTTTGCTTTCGCACACTGGGAGAAAGCGCATGTCTAGTCAGAGAGGGTGTTTTTCTGCTGTTGTTGTTGTAGTGCTATCTTGTGGTTGATTTCAAGTGCACTGTGCTGGGGAGTAAACCTCACAGGCGAATGGGAAACTGCGGTTGCACACTTCAGTTTTTACATTCCTCAGATGGATAAATATACAAATATTATTGGGACTCATTAATCTACATCTACTGCACCTGCAAACTGAGCTGACGCTTGTACTTCTCGTGCGCGTGCTGTGATGCAGATTTGACTGCATGTGCAACAGAAAATATACAACATTACCTTTAATGTAGATTATATACAGTCCCATAAAAAAATTAAGGAACACTTTAAAACCAGTTTAGTATCAAGTCAGTTAAACTAATGGGACGTTGATCTGGTCAGTTAAGTATTCGAGGTTTTTTTTAATCATACTAACGGGTTTGCTAAAGGAGAAACAATCAGCCGATCCCAGAAGCAATATAGCAAAAGTTGACTCGACCTTTCTGTTCTTCTGTGTCTCTGTGCCGCACATGGAAAACTTAAGAGAAGCAGAGAACTGTCGTATGAAAAATATCTCAAGGCTACAAGTCTCCAGAGCTTGTCATGTTCCTTTGCCCACTGTGCGCAACATTATCAAGTTTACAGCTTAATATCTAACTTAACTACAGCTAATCGGGAGCTAAATACGATTAAACTCTAATAGAGAGAAACCTGCTGTTGGGAGAAGGCATCCTTCACACCTGAGAGACCTTGAGCAGTGTGCAAAAGAGGTTGAGAGGTGTAAAATCTTGTTAGTTATAGGAAGTGATTGGCTTCAAGTACTGTTTTCAAAGGGTATGTAACCAAATATTAGGTTGAGGTTGCCAATACTTTTGTCCAGTACTATTCTGCCTTTAAGCTCCATTTATTAGTGTTGCTTAAAGTACCCTCATGGCTGCAGGATAATATAGTTTGTTAGAGGCCATTCTTCAGTAAATCGGCATCATTATCTCGCTGTCTAGATGGTGAAGACTACGGAACCCAGAGCGTTTGGTGGGGAGCAAACATATGTATGCCAAAACATTTGAACAGGTGTCTGCGAGATGGTGCTTCTTCCCGCACAGCTCAACTCTCACTGAGGTCCATCTGCTCGCCGAGAGGATGTTCTGGTCAGAAAGTGACAAATGGAATTTGAGGTGGGAGCACAAACTGGCTGTGCTGTAAACATCATCAGTCACCATTTGGGGCTGCAAAAGCTGCCTAGAGCCCGGCACGCATGCTTGATCTACTGAAGAACGAGCACTTCAGTGAAACCACTGAGTCAACACTGACTGTTGTGCAGTGTAGCTGAGTTCTGACGCACTCCTCCTGTCAGGGAAGGTATGCTGTGCACACATCTACCCAAATGAAGCCCACATGTTGGAAATGTTAAATATAGCCCAGCTCCAACTACTTTGGCTCCATCCGTGTTTCTTAACACTACCCAACCCCCCAACCCATCTTCCCCCAGCGTGTGTGGGCATGTCTGCTGAGGTCAGTCGCCCCGCCCCCCTCTTCCTTTTCTTTCCTCCTCCCTATGATCTGAGCCACCACCTCGAGGGATTAGCTCATTTTTCTGTTTGCATGACAAAACTTCAAACCTAATAATTCTTTCCTCACACGTTTCCAAGTCGACACTCAGCATTTTATATTTATGCCCTCTCCTACCCCCTCCAGTAAAAACGTTCGCATTCCTCTGCCGCCCGCGTTACACCTGCACTGATAATAACGAAGAAAATGATGACGATGACGCCAAAGAGGGGGAGGATGATGCTGAGCAGACGCGTTTATTCTCCTGATTGATGAACATTTCATTCCAGCCCTTGACGTGTTTAGAACTGTCGAACAGCTTCTTATCTTCTCTAATGTCTTGCGTTCAGATGATCCTTTATTTTCTCCTCCCCGCTCCTTCTTGTTCCTTCTTCTCTCTCTGCCGTGACGCTGGAGCCTCAGAGAGCTGTGATAGTGATTTATACCCTGTGATATCCACTCCAGGCATCTCTGCTCAGCCTCCCTCCCTTCTCGTGTCTCACGTCTCGTATCTCCTTTCTTTTCAAAGGGCACGGTGTTGCCCATAAACTAAAGCAAAGCTTCAGAAGGCACCACTGTCAAACCCTTCCCAACAGAAATGCCATGTATTCCCCGTCACGGAGTGTGTTCCAAACAAATCCTGACCTAACGCGATATCCACTTTTGTTGGACAATGTTTTGTCCCAGAAATAATTGTGATACGCCTTATACATACAAACGTACACGTTCCAATGTAGAGTAACTTCAAAAAACATGATGCTCGAGTAGTAATAATTCAGTACTATAATCATTACGTAAGAGTGACTGGAGCCGTTCTGATACTGTTCATCTGCACTCATTCATTTCACACGTGTGAACTGGGAAGCTTGTCATCTGATAAGACAGTTGTCCTCCCCCTCACTCTTACAGAAAGGAGAGGAGTTGTACAGTTTGATGGCCACAGGCAGAAATGATCCTGTGTCTCTATGGAGCTGGTGTAGATGTAGAGGTCCGACTCCACTCCCAGAACAGTCTGTTAGTGTCTGCCACCTTCAGGCTGCTGCTCCAGCGAACCACAGCAAAGAAAACAACTCTGGACACCACACACTCATAAAATATCTGCAGCGTGGTGCTGCAGAGGTTAAAGGTCCTGAGCCTGTAAGAACATGCAGCCGGCTCTGAGCTGTTCTGTTTGTAGTCCAGTCAAGTTTATTGTCCAAGTATTTGTTCTCAGACAATAACCAGAGGGAGTCCAGGACCAGTCTCTAAAAGGCCTTCATGAGGTGTGAGGTCAGAGCCACTGTCTGGAGTCATTTAGGACACTGGGACCTAACAGGACATTTCCACCCCAGAGGAAGTCTCTCCAGGTGCAGCCTCAGGTTGAAGATGTGTTGGAGAACCCCACATGAGGAGCGCAGGCCTTCAGCCCTCGGGGCTGACTCTATCAGGCCCTGCAGCTTTTGTGGGGTGAAGCCTGGTCAGCTCTCTCCTCACCTGCTGAGACCTTCTGTGGGTGGTGTCTCAGTGGTGTCTTGAGTCATTGACATCCACATGGATCACAAGCTTTAAACAATAGGCAGTCAGCTTTGCTTTTGCTCATTGTTTCAGAAAGACTTGTCATTTACCCAAAGCTACTCAAACGTTTGCACACAACTGTACTTTCTTCTGCGCCTTTCCACTGCAGGTCTTTTCAGATAGAAATGGAACCATCATCATTTGGTGGGACAGCTGAGTCACACAACTATCATCATCTGTAAAATATAGCAAATTCCATTGCGTTTAGTAAAAATAATGCTGTAATGCGTCCACAAATCTTGGTGTAGGCTGGTGCAGTATACGTGTTGTTTTCAGTTTGTGCTGAAACATTATGGTTTGACTGATGCATCTCAGTTAGCTGCTTTCTTTTTATCCTGCCACACATGTTCTAATTCCACACCTGTGGTTTGACAGCAAACAATCATATCTCAAACATTTGGCTCTTTTTGTCAGAGGGCTTTGGTTGTAAAGTGAAAAGCTAAAATCAAGTCAAATTATTTCAGTTGTCTCCACTTGACTTTCGGACGTTCTCTGGATTCTTCAGTGACAGACTTTGTTGCTGAGCCTTTTCAAGCCAACATGCTTCAGTCTCTGAGGAGCGATGTATTTTCCCAGTTCTACAAAATGAGGCCCATATGAGTCTCGTCCATGCCAGTCAATGGTCTGCCTCCTGACCCCACAGGGGAGGACCCTGTTTCTAAAATTACACCCCATCCAAACTGTCATTTCCTCCTGCAAAAGAGTTTCAATGGGACAAATTAGCACAGATAGTTAACATATGGGCCCCAAATGGGTCCTGGGAGGGGTGGAAAGTGGGGAGTGGACATGAATTGTGTTTGTGTGTGTGTGTGTGAGAGAGAGAGAACATCTTTGTGCATAAATTCACGTGTGCTGGCATGAAGAGCTTAGGAATGCAAACTGTTGTCTGCGTGTGATCCAGGGTCTTGGCTTGTATGTCTGGCTGTAGGTGTGTGTGTGTGTGTGAGAGAGAGAGAGAGAGAGAGAGAGAGAGAGAGGCAGGCAGCTCGCAGCAGGTGGGAAAAGCATTTGTTGACATGTGGCTCCAAACAGCCTCATCTTTACGTGTATTAATTTCAATCCCGTTCTTCTGACCGATCCGTCTCCCCTCGCCTCTTTGCGTCTCATTCACGCCGTGGTCACGTCCTCCCCTCGTGTCTGCGGTGCAGTGTTATGACACTGGAGAAGGAAAGACTATCAGCCTGTAAACATGGATAATTTTAGCTGGTACTCGGAGTGACTGGCCACATTCTCCTCCACCAGAGAATACTGTAAATGACTGTGTGTGTGTGAGAGATGCAGATAAAACATCTAAATGCGTGGAGGCAAAAACAAGACGGACTAGACTTATTTCCTGGCTGTGTTAAATAATGATCTGATAGTATTTTGTTTTGGGATTATTGGTAATGTACCAGCGTGGGAACCGTTGACAGAATTAGAAGGAGAGAAAAATGTATTCTTAAAATAGTTTGTAATGAAATAAGTCTCAGGTCATTATTTCTAACTTGGGAACTTGCAACACATTAATGATGATTAATAACTGTGTGTTACATTATTTCTCATAATTGCAGATAGAAAAAAAATTAACCTCATCAGTTAGAATAATAACCTGTGATAATATTCCAACGTCTTCATGAACTCGCTTACGTAAAACACAACTAAAAGCTTATAATAACAGAACGACTGTGCTGATTTTTCTTGCTCTGTGCAGATGTGGAAGATCGGCAGTGTATCGGACCAGAGAAATGGCAGCTCGGGCCCTGGTCCCCTTTGTGCTAGTCACTCAGGTCCCGTGCACAGTCCAGGCTTTACTGCAGGAACTTCCTCCAGAGCCGCGACCCAAAATCCAACACAACCACATCCACGGGGCTCTGCTGCAGGTCTGCTCCCGCACACAACACAGATTTGTACATTAACAAAGTTATTGTTATTATTGTTGTTGTTGTAAATATTTTTCCACTTCAAATCAGCCACAAAATAAAAACCAACAGGGTTGTTAATGTTGTGGCTGCTTAGTTGATTTCAATATGCAGTTTTTCTTGTAATTTTTAACCTGTTTTAACACAGGTTAAAAAGAGCTGGAGACCAAATATAAAGACCATGCTATGTTTTGCCACTGTTGCCCCTGTCCCTCCCATGTTGAGCCTGAGGATGGCGAGAACAACATCATGTGGTGATGGAGTAGGAGCTGCTGTGGAAAAATATTACTTTAGTCAGTCCTCGAACAAAAACAGCTGAGGTGTTTGGTCACACCATAGATAACCAGCATAAATAGAGCTGACTGCCTACTGTATAGAGCTTGTGATGCATGAAAATGTTGACGATCGCTTTCTTAAAAATCCTTGTGTGTGCTACAAGCACTCCATCTGAGTGGGTTTTCAACACCACAGTGAACCTTTGTTAAACAACATCCACTCTTGACTATACACTATTTTCTTGTTGCTTTTGAGAAACACCCACTGATGTGGTGGTTCTGTTCTTCAGAAGAGACGAGAAGTGCCCATTTACTGAAGATATTCTTTCTACAAATGTGTGGTGAGCGGGTGCACAAACAAAATCAAGCCCCATTGACTGACTAGGGGGAAATGAATGCCTTACCTTTATGCTCTAGAACCAGACACATTTCCTATTAGATACCTGTTACAACTAGGAAGGCAAATGTAATTACATTTTAATTCATAAAGTAGTTACTCAATTGTTGTCATTACTGACAATTAAGGATTTTAAATGACAGATTAACTAAATCCAATCACGTAGCTCAAATTTCTGTCTGCTGCTATTTGTGGATTTCTATGATAAGCATTAAACACAGCGAGTCCTGGAACTGGAAGGCGCCACTGGAGAACAAGGGTTAGTGAACATGACTAAACATGATGATTTATTGTGGGGCAGTAAAAAGATTATAACACACTATCTCACTTGGATTTAAGTCCAGACTTTGTCATTCAGATGTGAACTTTCTGCTGTTTTTTGGATTAATTTATTATAATATTATTGATAATGAATAATACGTTGCTGATCCTCTTGGGGAAATTGTTGTTTGGACAGCTGCTGGATCCGTGTCTGCTACGCGGTATCTGTGTCTCGTCCAAGGACGGCGAGACATGACTGGGAATCGAACTCGCTCACCCTTGGGTTTGAAGACAACTGCTCTACCCTGAGTTCAGTTCTTTAGTTTTGGAAACAAAGGCAAAATATAAAGTGATATAATCGAAGCAGTTATCGCAGTGTGTATGTGAACATCCACACAGCTGTTGGACATGGTGCATCAAGCCCCTGCACACACACACACACACACACACAGATTCTCTATCAGTTCCACACACCCAGCATCCACACAGAGCCTGTCCAGACAGGGCAGTTATCGCAGGGTAAATACCAGTGTTTAGTTCTGTCGTCACACTCTGACAAACACAACCAAACAGTCTGCTGGTTATATCAACACACGCGGAGGAAAAGGGGGCGAGGGAGTTTCCCCAGCCTTTCATTGAACATCACTGATGGGGTCGGTGGGGGAGCTGAGGGTGTGTAGCGGTAGGAACCAGGCAAAGGGGTCAGCACCAAGAATGAAAAGTACACTGCTTTCTTCAGGATTTAATGGAGCACTTGTGGTTTGATAGCGGTCTGGACCTGCAGGGAGGTCCACAGTGTGATGAAGGAAAGCATGGTGGAGGGAGCAGGAGGGGAGATGGGCCTCTTAAAGGGATTTCATAAGGAGAGGGGACTTGAAATGGAGCTTCTCCAGATGTGTCTGTCTCCACCTTTGTTTTTCTCTTCCATCGCCATCCATTTCCCTTTTGTCTCTGTTTCTATTCTTAATCTGCTTTTAAAACCTTCTTGGCATCTCCTCGAGGATCTAGGACAGAGGATGTGCCGTGAGGAACACTGAACTAAATTCGGTCTTGGGCCTACATTAATGCAGCGTCTCTCTTTGTCTGTCATTGTGTTGTATCGTCGTGTTTTTTCTTAACTCACTCTTATGTAATGAGTGTTGCCTGATTGTACTGTGTCATCATTGTGTTTCCTTTTTGTATTGTGCTGTTTAGCAGCTTGTTTTGGCGCCTTGTTAGCTGCCTAGTTAGCATAAAGCTAACATGAACACTATACACCGACGGGTACGTTGATGGAACTAATGTTAAAAGTTGACATCTGGCCAATTTCTTGGCCTCTTTGGTGTCATTTCCCAGTATGGGTCACGATGTAGACCAGATACTGAGACAGCTGCTTGTTTTTCTCCACCATGTTAGAAACATTTGATCCAAGCAGTGGGTAGATACGTCCATCATAGCTATAGAGCTTTATGCAGGTGAAAAGCTCTAAACATAGTTAAGCAGAGATAGACAGGTATGCACTGTACGTGGGGATGGGAACATCACAGACGGAGTCACTGATGAAGGAGATAGTAGGACACGGCAGCGTGTTGTGTGTGTAAAATATTCCTACACTCGCATATCGTGGGGCGGCCTCATGTTTAGACTTCAGTAAAGCGCTCAGAGAAAGGAGTGCATGTCTGTATGTTCACTTTTATGCTGACACGGGGACATTGTGTTTAGCCTTGGAAGATACTTAATGCATAATAATATGCACGCATATGTGTTAGAGGCAGCACGTGTTTTCACTTCCTGTGTCACTGTCAAAGAACTACCGTTACTGGGTGAAGCAGGGAACAATCACAGCTGCTGATGGTGACTGTACCACACGGCTGACCTTCTGACCCACAGTGAAGAGGTCTCATGCCCACACACAGGAAAATGTTTCAATCCAGCCCCAGCTCCAGCGCCATGTTAGATTTCTTCATCAGATGTCATTTAAACTACAGAGCCTGAGAACTGAATTGAACAGTATAAATCAGAAGCTGCTTTCACACATGCACTTCTCTAGACATTACCCACAAGGACCACCCCTCACCAAAACCAAACACATGTAACCTGGACTTTTTCCACACAGTGTCTGGTCTTCATTCTACAGACAGTTCAACCTCTTCTCGACTGAAAACTCTTCTCACTGAGCATGTACTAGAACTGTTCCCCGTCCAATCCAAACCTGTCTGGCTCTATGTGTAAAAACTAATGTGGCTGAATTAAACCAAAATTCCTCCACAGAGAAGTGAAAGACTTGTTTCCAGTTATCAGCTTCACAGTTACCTTGATTTATTGGTTTTCTTGAGGCCTGTATATCTGATTAAAACACGCTGGAATCACTTCAGTCTTGCCAACATATCTTGAATCTCTGTTGATACAACCAAAACTGAGCTTAACAACAGACAGACCGGCACTAACCCAACCCGGCATCGACATGCATCAGCAGCAGCCGTGACCCGCGATGCCCGGGACAGGCCACAAGTATTAACGCTGTGGCCTGTGGTGCTTTTTGTGTATTTTCACAGAAGAGGTTAAAAGAGAATGGGGAAGGAGATTTAGAAGAATCGCTGTCTCTTTTTCTTTGGCAGCAAAGATGTTGCTGTTGTTTTCCCACATCCATTCATCCCTGCTGTCTTCCAATTTCTTCCAGTTTCTTTTGGACTGCTGTTACGACTGCTGCCTTTGGCCAGTGGTCCGCTTGGGCTTTCTGAGAAAACCCTGAGAGCTGAGCCAGGGAAAGAATGTGTGGGTCTGAAAACTCAGACGGCCTGCTTTTAATATGACCTGAGACGCATCTAATCCTTGGCAATTAAGACTAGAGTTGGTCAGTAGTATTGAAGTTGTAGCACTGTCTTAATGGGGTCTCCGTAGGATAAGGAAGTCGTGCGGACGAGTGTGTATAAGGATCAACGGTAGCACAACGTCACGTGAGCTGAGAGGTTGTATAGTCTACAATCTAAAACTATGTAGACCTAACATTTTCTTTTTTTATCTCTCTATTTCTTCACAAGAGAGAAAAACAGCGTGAATCGACCCCTGTTGTGGCTCACATTTAACTCCTTACACCAGCGGGAGTGATGACAGGGGACTACTGAATGTCAGTCTTACATCAACACAAACACACACTGATCGCATGTTGCCAAGCCAAAAATACATATGTCTCTCTGGACATAATGGAAATATCACACAGCTCCCCGGTGGCTTGTTGAGATGCACTGTTCTAACTTTTGACAAAGATGTAGTAACACAGTTCTTGCGCGTGCACACACACAAACACTCACCATTAAATAACTTGGTTGTCACACCCATGTGCACATGCATCATGATCTGATGCATGTGCGAGCTGTGTGCAAAGATAAAGCTATATAGAGTAAGAGAGTGTGTTTGTGTCCTTTTATATTTAGCCTGCTTTAATTGGGATCTTTGCATATTTAAGCGCTTCCACACTCGCCCAACCTCCATCTGGTTTTATGTGAATACTGATTTACCGATTTGTTTTACTGGACTGAGCCATGAATTTGGGTGCAATAATTTTGCACTTGCTAAATGTGTGTGTTTGTGTGTGCACACGCACATGCTTTCTCCAGTGTGTGGTCAGTCTGTGGTTGCGGCAGTGGGAGGGACGGCAGGGCAGCCTGATAACAGAGTCTGGAGGGACCTCACATCCACCACCACTATTTTTACCAGGCCCAAAAGAGGAGTGAGGCTTGTTGCAACACACACTCGCATACATAAAAACACACACGCAAGCAGTTAAACGCCTCACTAGAAAACAAGTAGTACAAATAGATTTCAATTTTTTGCAGCACTAACGTTTGGTTTGGTCGTTACCTATTGTGGCATTAAAGTGGCAATGGTCAATAAATTTAGATTATATAGGTAATAGTGCAAATCACCCAGTCTAATGTGAAGAGTGTTGGTCACAATGGTCACCTCAGAAAAAATGATCGAGTCGCATCTGTCAGTTCATTGAACTTAACTGTGCTATGAAATAAAAATGCTATGAAACAACGTTTATAGACCAAGTGTGCTGCAGCAAACGGCAAACTGTGACAATTAGCAGTTAGCTCGTGAACATAAATGCCAGATAAAGATACTAATGCTGCTTTAAAGTAAATTAACTAACAACAGCGAACGTAAAGAGACCCACCAAGACCATTTGAACGGTAAGTGCTGCTGCGGCTTCAGATGTTTTATATAATTGGACACGCTCTGATGAAAAACACTGAGTCGTAACTAAACTTTGTTTAAAATAAAACTCTAAAGGTCACTTTAATATCTAAAACAGTTAAACCTAATTTGAATGGACTTATTTCTACAGGGTTAGTTGTAATAGAACTGTTTGACAGTGGTAAAACACGAAGCATCCACAACATTTAGGCACAGTTCAGGAAAAACCTGAAACTGGATGAACAGAGATCAGCCTTCTCCAGGTGTTTGTGCTGCAGTCTTATCATCTTTTTTTTGTTTGAGCTTATTCCAATCCCAGCATCTCCTCCCACATGGGGTGTAGTTCTGTACTCAGTTTTTGGAAGGAGGATCGAGGAGGCTGCATTTTCTATAAATATTCCGGTTTTCTCCCCGCCGGGCTGGATTGTGCCGGTTGAGCCTTCTGTGCTGGGACTTCCCAGCCCGGTGGATGAGGCGTAACTGTGGAGTGCAGGGAGAGGCAATAAAGACATAGGACTCTGCTGGTATTGGGACTGCTACAGAACCGATGCGCTGCCCTGTGCTTCTGAGCAGTCCACCACTTTTATAACTGCATGTAATTGCACTGAGCATAAAGCGTAGCAACAATATCTTTGATTTGCCACTTTAAAAAACTGACGAAAAACTAAAAAAGTTCAATTGTAGTATTCAAAACAATGCTTGTTATTGGTTACTGCCAGATTAGTTTCTTTAGTGGACCAAATTTATAGTGCGTATATTAACACTCAATCTCACGAGATGTTTAAGAGAATTTTTTTTCTCCTCCTTCCACTTATACGCTGGCGTTTTGGGGTTTGCAGGTGATTTTTCTTTTCCCCCGACACAGACCATGTTCCAACCAGGCAGTGGGATCACAACACGTGTACAGAGGCCACCAAGATAGATTGTGATCCAATAACTCAACCCGCTTGCTGAGGTTGACTGGGTCAGATTTGACTCATCTCTTTTTGAATTTAAACTCTAATGCATCCTTGTGTGTCCGACAAAGACGTTACCAACGATATCAATAGGACTTTGCTTTGTTGAAAGTGTGCTAAAGTGCAAAACCAAGGAAACTGAATGATCGCTATTTTAACCGGCATAAATGCTGCAGCAGTAATAAATATTGCAGTAAGTTCAAGAGGCCTTGTCGTACCTGGCTTTGTTGTGATGCCACAGGTCTTATGATAATATGATATGATAACGTGTACTGAAGAGACAGTGTGACACCCTTGTTAAACACTAGATGCAACAACGGATCACTGTATCAGTTGACGAAATGTGTCGCTACCTACGAATCTGCCAGAACGGCTTTGAGCTCGCACTGAAATCGGAGACACTGGCGGTTGGAAATGTGAATCACGTATTTATGAAAGTGAGTGAAAACCTCTGCAAATATTTGCAGCGACGGTTTCAAGAATGACTTATTCTTTAGAGTCTGTTTTGTTGGAAACATTCAATATTTAGTTTGGGAATCGGCTCCAGCATTGGCTCCTTTAGGTGGAAAAGCCCTCACAGAGTGACGGCGAGAGGAAGAAGCAACCAGGGGTGTGGAAGCTGTTTGTGTGAGCGAGTGGGTGTTGCCTGGGCGTGGAGACTGCAGGAGAAGTGAAGGGGCAGGCCAGGACTCGGTGGCCAGGCTTGGTGCTACGTGGTCAACCTGGTTTTTCCCCACGTTGCCTTCCCTGCACAGTGTAATGAATGGCTTCCTACTGGTCTGTGGCCATGGCCCCAGCTTGAAGAGTATACTTACTAAGGCCCAGAATACACACCCCAGCCAGTCAGCCAGCCAGCCAGCCTGTGTACTAGCCTCCGAACACTCCCAACCACCAGTCCACCTGCTACAAACTGGCCCAGTCTCACACTGTCACATCTTGAAAAGACGGATTTGATCGTCAGCAGGAAACAACCTTTGATACTTTTACATTTGCTCTGCTACAAGATAAACAGGGTTTCGTTATATTCTATATGTAGAGATTCATCATGGCTACGTCATCACCCTGAAATATGAAACGTGGGAGAAAAAAATGAAAAAAACTGTGGGGTGTAACTGATCATAAAAGTGATGTGATCTTTTTTTTTCCAAGACGAAAAACAAATAAAGTGCAAATGGCCTGATACTGACTGATGCAAGATCAGTGTCCTGCCCCAATGTTAAATTGACAAACTTGACGTGAATTGGCAATAGCAAGAAAATATCCATCACGGATCTCCTTTGGTCTGCTACACCCCCACCACCTAATTTACACATGTTGTGTGAGAGGGATCTGTCCATGGTTTCATTGTCTGTGTGTGTGTGTGTGTGTGTCTGTATCCAGGTGCTGTTCCTGCTGCGCTCCTACCAGACTGACTCCCATAGACCTCTGCCAGCAGGAAATGGCATCAGCGAGGCCCTCTGTCAGCGCATGTGGCTCGCCTCTCGGTAACGCTAGACACACGCGTGCATGCACACACAGATAAGCATCCATCCCTCTTTTCCAACTCCCTCACCAGAAAAATAGCTCCTTGTCTCACCATTCATCCCCTCCCTGGCCGTGTCCGCTTCATGTCCTGCCCGGGCTTCTATTTCAAAGGAGCCGCCTCCTGTCCCATCCGCAGACCCCCCCCCCACCTCTGGCCTTCTCAACCAAGATTGAGGCCTCAAGATTGGACACAGATTACTCTGGCAGCCCCCTCCTGCCTGGCTGAGGTCAGGCTGGGGTCTCCAGTCTCCCCGGTTCTCCGGCCTGCAGCAGATAACACCAGGTCACTGGGTTAGCAACACTAGCCCTGCGAGCTCCGCTTGGCTACACTGATGAGCCTTTATTAAGATGATGAAGTGAATTCTTGCTCAGCAGAGCGCGCCCACCGTCTGTCTGTTTGATCATGCAGCGTTGCAGAGCCGGCACCCAGATCTGAGGACATTACAGGTCAGAGGATCTCTGTTTTTGGAGAAAGAAAACCTCCTCTCTTGTCCAGAACACCACTAATTTGAAGCAGCCTTCTTCCAAAAAGGATGGAATGCATTGTTCGTCTGGTCTGAGTCAGTGTTTTGGTTTTGGCTTCACACCGTCTCTGTGTTGTCATTTTGGACTTTTTCTTGCTCCCAAAGGGTGTCGGCGCTGTAACAATGACTGCAGACACTAGTAGCTGGCTGCTTGGCTTTGTGGCGGCCCATCAGGCCCGGTACCAACCTATTAAAACACTGGCAGTGTACTGTGTGGATTGTGATCTGATGAGTCAACTTCTAACAGCCCATTTCATAATGGTACCTCACGGTCCTCACACACAAAAACACACTTAACCCACTTCACAGGGCTCATCCCTGCCCAAATCTGTTCTCACTTATGACACACATACAGAACCACCCTGTCCTTTTCCCCATCCTCCATCAAATATATTGAGTGTGTGTGTTTGAAGTGTGGAGGGTTTGTGTGTGTTATTAATATCTGAGTGATGAAAATGTGACGTCAAGCTCGCACACTGTCCCCCTTGTTCTCATACGAACACACACACACACAAACACACACACACACACTTGTGGTTTTTCACAGCACTGTGGTCATACCCTTGATTGAACGTGCACAAAAGCTGAGCACACACACGCATACACTTTGCACTGGCCACACACGCTGCTTTGCTTACACTCGCATTATAGATTATTATAACACGTATAGATGTCAGTGTTCAAAATAATGCTATGTAATGACACAGTGGATCATATTACTGGACAACTGCTTCCTCTTTTTAAGCCTTTTTTCAGGCGTGTGTGTGTGTGTGTGTGTGTGTGTGTGTGTGTAATCTAAACATTGTAGCGCTGGGGGCATCTCATGTGATGGCCCCACATTGTTGCTTGAAGGATTGTCCCCTGAACACACAGAAACACACATCAGGAGCCTGTTCATCTTATCCTGCCAACTGTTGACCAAGTTACTAACAGTAACTTTCTGTTTGCATGGTCCGACGTTCAACGGGTCACATGCACTAAAAGAAATGAAAAAATGAAATGAGTTGGTTATTTGTTCAGTCGACCAATCAGCAGCAATTTTTTTAAATATATGAACCTAAACTAACCAGGACGGTCATAGTGATAGTTCAGAATTAGTATTAAATGTTGATGATAAGCAGGACTCAAAGTCAGAATTAAACAGGAACAGTGACAATATAAATATATTTAAGTATAGTATCAAGTCCGTTAAACCTCTGGGGGGGGCATAGGAGGACAGATCTGTACAGGATAGACGATGACACCTTGACTTTCACTACGTATTAGGATGAGATCCTTTGACCCATTGTTAGCCCCTTGCTGGTTCAGTGGATCCTGGGTTCATCCTGGTGTATGATAACGCATAACAGGAGGATGAAGGAAGTGATACCATCGCCTGAACTAAATCCAACAGAACATCTCTGGTACATCATCTCTGGTACATCCAACAGCACCAGGTTGCACCTCAGATATCTCAGGACACCTTCCTTCCTCTCATAATAAACGTGTTTATCTAAAGCGACTTACAAAGAGAAGACACCAGCAATTACCATCAACAAACCATACCAACAAGGAACCCTGATAAGTTCTAACTCGTCAAGACAAAGAACATGCTTAGGAACTGTTTAAGTGCTAGACAACAACATGAGTGTGTGTGTGGTAGACTCACTTGAAGTACTTTTTGAACAAGTGACTTATTAAATGCAAGGGCAAGTCGTTCCACCAGCATGGACCACAAAGGAGAAAAGACTGGACTGTGATCCGAGACCTCGTGAAGACGGGATTTTTAGCCTCATTTCGTTCACAGGAGTGTAACTTACCAGTAGTGTGTTAGAGTGGGATGGGGCAGATCCATTGAGAGTCCTGTAGGCATCAGGGATGTAACCTGGATGTGACCAGCTACTGGGAGCCAGGGAAAAGAGGTGAGAAGAGGTTTATGTGTCAAATAGAATAAAAATTGTTTTATTTTCTCTTTTCAGACAAAATAGCTGCATGGTGACGAGAGGAGCCTTCCTGGATGTTCTGTTAGTCTTGTGTGGGACGAAGATCAGCCTCCTGGAAGGTTAGTGGCTACTGGAAGGTAGCTAACTTTTAAATGAAGACGATGCTGGTAGCATGGTCAACTGCTAATCACGGTCCTGCACCCTCATGGTGATGCACATGTATTATCACGATTGCCAGATGATCGTGCATAAGTGTATATATATAAATAACCTCTGCAGACATTTTAGGATCACTTCCTTGACAACCTAAGATCAGCAGTTAGCATAAAAAGTGGTGAGGTTCGGAATTCACCACGCAGTCACACATCTGCTGTCATAAAACCCAGTGGTTGACCCACCGTGCTTTCACACCACAAACAGGCTGCATCAGTTCGTAAATGAACCGTCCTCATGTTCAGTTAAGTCCATGCTGCAGTTTGCTCGAGAGCTTTGAAAGCATCTCCAAACTAAAGCCAAATGACCCATCCACCAGAACTCACGTGAGCCATACTAAGCAAGGAAACAGTGAGAAACCTGCATCCTCATCGCATGTGATGTTTCAGTGTGAGGTCGCAACTACTTTGTATCTACATCACCGTAATGTTAAGTAATTGGTCACACGTGCTGCTTTGGTTTTGGTAACATTGTTGCCTTCAAATAGTTTTCTCCATAACTTTCATCCTCCGTAACGAGTAATTCATACCCAGGAACATCAACGAAACACTAAGCGGCGATAGGCTTTTCATTTTCTTATGGCTTAGTTTCATATAAGAAATAATAATAGTGAGAAAAAAAATACCCGTACACACACACACACACACACACACGCACACACACACACACACTAGATAGATTGTGTTTTGCTGATGTCAGCCAGTTGCTGAGTTGATCAGTGCAGAAAACAGCAAATGTGCTGTGAATTTGACTTTAAATAGTTCTATACGTCCCAACAGACAACCGCGCGGCGCTTGCTGGCGAGGCTGCCCCCTGCGCTCTCCATTTAGACTGATTGCTGACAGAAGTCAGCTCCATTTCTCGGGCAGTTCAGAGAAGCCTCCCTCCTGGTGTGTGTGTGTACGTGATGTGGTTGTGCACATATGTGCACAGACCAGCGGGGGTCTCCAAAGTGGTGGAATGTGAAACCAAAGACGAGCGATCTCTGACAGATGGTGGGATTGTGCCTATGACCCAGTTTATGGAGGAGTGCTGTACGGAGAGTGTGGGGGGGGGGGGGGGCAGCAAAGGACAGAAGAGGGGAAGGCACTTGTGTTTTCGGTCGGCCATGTGTTGAACACATGTTCGCCTTGACAGTGGAAATACCAAAGATTTCTAAAAACAGGCCTGTAGCGCCTGGTTCAGCTCGGCTCTGCTGCTTACATAACTAAATAAGCAGCCCGTGCACACCTCTGATGCATCTCTGGTATTATCATGAGTCTGTCCTTGGCTTTAATTCTCACACGGTGCTCGAGTCCCTCATCTGATCTCACGGTCTACTGATTCCTACTTTATTCTACCCCTCATTTCCAATCACCCACTCTTTTCCCATTGGTTTAATTGCACTTTTCAGACAAATCAGATATTGAGTTAAAAAGCCACCGTTTGAGAAAGTTCATATGAAAGCAGCAGGCTCTTAAGAGTTCCTGCCAATTGGCAGATGAACAATTGGCTTTTTCAATATTACCTCTGTTTTTCTCCCCTGGCACCCTGCATTAAGTAGGAACGTTGCATTTTCCAGCCAATTCATCTCTGCTCTGAACACAGGTCTTTGTGCAAATGTGTTTGTCTGTGTGTGCGCGCACACATTTCTCTGCCCCAGCCCTTTGATCCGTGCAGAGTCATAAAAAAACAGCCCCCACCCTCCATTGCTTCATCTCTACCTCTGCCAGTCCTCTGTTTCTCTGCTCTCCAGCCATGCCAGTAAAATGAGAAGGTAGAGAAGGAGACACATGTGGATAGGAGCGAGAAAAAAAAAGCATCTGAATCATAAAAGAATTTCCAACAATTCCTGTTTTTCCATTAGTGCAGTAGCAGATGTCGATGACGATGCTAAAATACGATGTGAACCGTCGTGATTTCTCTGTCTAAGAATCTCGGATCAGCTTCTATTTCTTTTCTAGTAGATTGTTATTTATAAGCATGGCTTCCCAGAAAAGGTTTTAAATCCTGGATTTCGCAGCGTCACTCTCAGTGAATGATTTAACAAGAGTTTGAAATCAGAGGTGTCAAGTAACAAAGTACTTTTACTTCATTTACGAAGTACTTTTACTTCGTTACTGCACTTAAGTAAATTTTTTATTAGCACTCATTGGTGATCGTATCTGATCGGCAGCAAAAAACCTGATCGGCACATCCATAGTTCAATCATTATCATTATCCTGTTTAAAGTTGGTTTAGAGAAAAACTAGAGCGTATAAGAATTTCAGATTTTCTTCGTTTTATACTTTTTACTTTTTCTACTTAAGTACATTTCAAAACCTGCCTTTTAACCCTTACCAGAGTATTTTTCACACAAGTATCTGTACTTCTACTTAAGTAGAGAATGAGTGAGTACTTTTGACACCTGTTTAAATCTATGTACAGTAAGACTCGTGGTACGTGGTCTTTAATTGTAATCATGCCACCTCTCCATAGTAGGAATGAGGTTATCCCTTGGAAACACGACTACGTTTCCAAACTCCTTGTTCTATGCACAAATACAAGGCCTCTAGCTCAGCATAGACCAGGGACATGCTGGATCCACTGCTAACAACGTGGTCAACACGGAGCACTTGCATAGCCTGGGTTCATTTGGAGGGGTGGTGGTGGTGGTGGTGGTGCACGTCAGCAGAGATTACTGCTACGTGCACGTGTCCTGTATAGAAGTAGTAGGGCAGCATCAAACAACATCAGCAACACCTCTTAAAAGCCACAACTATTCCAGGAAGTGATTATAAATCTCACTTCGCCACTCCTACATACACGCGCACTTTTGTTCTCGTTTCTACGTAAACCAGAAAGATGACACCTGCACTGAGTCGTTCTTGTTTCAGCTGAAGTCGAGGATGGAGACGGCTAAACTTTGTCTCCCACTTCTCACAGTATAATTGTGCTTCAAAGGAATCTCTTCCCAGTCAAATATGGAGAGGAATAATTACAGTGTCCCACAACTCTGTGTGCATATCCTACGTGTATGTGACGATGTGAGGGAGTTGTATTAAGAGAGACTGGAAGTAATCCAAACCTATCCTTAAATCTGTTGTAGCACAGAAAACAGTTGGGCTGCCATAATTGGACTTAGTAGTAACTTTTGAACGTGGGACTGATCTCTGTCATCTTCGACAGCTCGGTAAGCCACGTGGTTCCATTTTTGGATTCTCGCACCCATCTGCTTTTTATGAAGGCAAATTATGCACCAACTGCTGCAATTCATTGTCAAAAGAAGAACTTTGTTTAGTTTTTACATTAAACAGTACAAGATACTCGACTCTACTCTTTCGCTGCATTTCAGAACCTTAGGAGGATGCACCTGACAACTAAACACACTAGTTGTCAAGTTAAACTGGATGTGACGAAGCCAGTCAGTCTAACAAGTCGCATTTCAGTTTACACGTACAGTATGTGTGCCCAGAGTCATGTTCCAGTCAGTTCATCTGTGAGTCTGACAGTACGTATGAAAATCACATCAGGTCATTTTTCATTAAGAGGGAGTGGTTTCCCAGACTCGAGTGGGATGGATGCGACGTCACAGTGACATTGACCAAAATCTAATCAGTTCATCTAATAGTTCAAGTGTCATAAAAACAAATCCCTTTGAGACGTTCCTGAGACTCACAAGAACAGTTTAACTTCCTTGGAGAGTTTCACCGCTTCTGAAAGGTCTTTAAATGCATTTGAAAACAGTCCCAGGTTTTTAATTTGTGCTCTGTTCCTGGGTGTGGGTGCGCCGCCCTCTTCATACACATGGCTGATAGAATAATGACGTCTAGCACTGCGGCTGGCGGACTCTGCTGGTATTTATATCACACAGGCATTTTTAGGATAACAGTCATATAGACATACATATATGTACACACGGAACATTCAGTGTAATTAGAAGGAGGGAACTTAGCAAACTGTGAAGCTCGATGAGAAGGAGGTCAGCTCCCCCACACTGTCAGACCCACGTACGCGCACACAGACGCGTAGTGTCTGGGGTTTGTTTTTCACAGTTTGGGTGATCATGGTGGTAGCTGATGGGAACGCCAGCTGTGTGCGTGTGAGAGCATGTGCAAGTGTCTAGCCGAAGTTGCAGCCTGACACAGCGAAGTGTCTCTTCTGCCAGTGGTCTAAGGAGAGAGCTAACAGAGAGCCGGGGAGCTCGGGGAGCAGAGCAAACCAAACCCACCTTACTGTATACACCACAAGCGCTCTCACATACACCTTCATCAGACCTGGCACTTCTTACTCCGATGGTTTTTAAATGGCTGTGGATTAAACTTTAGTTTTCTCTGGACCTGTGCAGCGGGTCTCGAAAGGACTTTTAGTATGATGGAGTTATTATAAACCTGTGTGGTGCACTGAATCTGTGCTCATCAGCACGGCAGCATGAAGCTGCTCCTGCATTGTGTTCCACTGAGCCAGGCTGCTGTCCCGCTGCAGGTTTGGAGGTGAACGGCCTACAGAGACACAAGGGCCGTAGACACACAGCTGTGGGCAAATAATGGCTGAAAAATCACATTCAGATAGCCCCTCCCACAAACGTCTTTCATTTACTCAGCACCTCTTTTATGAAAGACCACTGTAAAAAAGCAGCTTTGCCGTCTCTCCTAATCTCTCCTTTCTGTCCTAGTGTTTCTTCGTCTTTCTCACCTGGACATGGAAACTGTCTTTCAGTCTCGCTGCTGCTTTGTCTTCCTCCAATAACTTCATTTCATTTTCCCTCCCCGATTTCCAACTTCTCACACACTCCGTCTTCAACCTTGACAGACGGTCGCTTTCTTTTTGACATGCTCCCCTCCTACTTCAATCAGCCCCCCACCCCATTTTAACCATCGGGCTATGCTTATTTAGAGGCTCCGGTTCCATAGTAACCCTGCCC
Source organism: Microctenopoma steveboyesi (assembly GCA_032359275.1). Classification (NCBI taxonomy): domain Eukaryota; kingdom Metazoa; phylum Chordata; class Actinopteri; order Anabantiformes; family Anabantidae; genus Microctenopoma; species Microctenopoma steveboyesi. The sequence continues at coordinate 2,575,945 of JAUMHF010000007.1, read as the reverse complement.
CTGTCTGGAGGAATGCAGCATTTCCCGCGTTTTTGACTGGCAGTTCGAGTTGCGCCGCGTTTCATAAGCTTTTTCTGTGTGTGTGTGTTTAACTAATTGAGTTGGCTGTTAAAGTGGGGCCTGTGTGGACGGTTGGAGGGAAACTGCAGGGAGGAGCACCGCTTCACAGCGGCATTGGGTTACTCTGCAGTTGTCCCGACTCTGGATTAAACTTGTACTTCAGACGAAGTGCATGTGTGTGTGCGCACGTAGTGTTTATTTGTGTGTCACTCCCCGAGGGTGTATGTTCGCAGGTGGCCGGGGCTGGCACAGCCATGGGCATTTCCAAACAGACACTGACACAGCCCTGCTTATAAAAGTCAAAATAGAAAGGAACACAAGTCGCTGGCTTCTTCTGTCTGTTCTGTTGTCCACATCTGTTCACTTCACAAAGGTCCGTGTGCGTGCGTGTGTGTGTGTGTGCGTGTTTGTTTAGCTTGTAGGGAGGTTGGATAAATGTGACGACACTGGTCTTCGTGTAATGTTTCAATCTTTTTTATTATTCAGAAGATGCTGTACATGGTCCAGAACGATCAGTTAAAAGTCGATAACCAAATGTGAGTCTGTGGTTCCCTTTGAATCCTTTTTACGTGTTGGTTGTTGCTGCGCTGCTGTTTTATATGATGCTGGAAACATAGCAACTCTGTCTCGGTCGTGGTTCTTGTACAGAACTTATCCATCAGAGTTACTGGACTTTCTTAACTTGTTCATGCGCAACACGAAATAGAATAAATCTGTTTCATACACATGAAACATACCAGAAGCAAAATGCATTTTATCTCTGGACAACATTACTGTATAGAGCTGTTGTTTACATTTCATTCAGATGGGAGCACACTAGAAATGTTGGAAATGAAAAAGACGGACATGTCTTTCAGATTCGAAGGTCTGTGAGCTCCGTCAGAAGACTCTGTCCGTCCTGATGGCCTCCGAGCTCGTCACGCCCGAAGCTTCTCCTGCCTCCCTGGTGCCTGGCAGCGCCCAGTGTCTGCTCAGCCTGGCCCAGGTGGCCCTCAGCACCACCGTGGAGATCCCCGAGGTCTGGGGGGGGCCTCAGTGGACAACCCGACTCCTACAGTGTGTTCTTCAGTGCCCGCAGTACGAGGTGCGGGAGCTGGCAGTAGAGGTGGTTCTGAAGAGGCTGCAGCATGAGGATCAGGAGGAGAAGGAGCGGAGACCTCAGTGGCTGGATGAGACCACCCTGTCTAACCTGACTAGTCTGGCTCTTCACGAGACACACCCCCAGTGTCTGGCCAAGGTGGGACCACACACATGCACACACACTTTATGGGTGCTTCTGTTTTGTCTGAGGGTCCAATTGTTCTGTAGGTGTTGGTGTGGGTCTGTCAGACCATAACCTCAGCACCCTGTCATCTCACAAAGACCAAAAAATGTTTTCCTTTTCACCGCATTTCCACTGAACCATGCCGACGTTTGCTACCGATTGATTGATCGTCCAAATCCATCTCGCAGAGGCTTGCGTGAGAGGCTAATCGGCCGCGGGGGGACATGCCAAGCGCACTGGCAGTGAGCTGACTCCCTTACTCTGTCACTCACTCTTGAGATGTTTAGTAGACTTCCACTCTTAACAAGTTTTGGAAAGGAAAATGTGGCCGATTTCCTGTTTGGGGACAGAAGGTCGTATTATAGTGTGTTCATAAAGCGAGGACAAGGCAGCCAGCTCTGTCTCCTGTCGTAAACACTCTTCAAGTAGTGACACAACCAGAGGTGGCTGCTCCAGACTGGTGTGTGTGTGTGTGTGTGTGTGTGTTTTATACGTGCTGGTTTCTTTGGGCATGTGTGCGTTTTTGGTTGTGTAGTCTTTGCCAGGCGGTGCTTTACAGGCCAGCCGTTAATGTTTAAAGTGTCGGGCCTGTTAAGTGGAGCCTCCCCTGTGCCAAGGACACGCCAGCCCGACTGGCCCGTTGCCATAGCTCACACTGAAGCTCAGCTGAAGCATTCTGGGAGCAGTGCACCAACGATGTAATGTCTGATGATGCTTGATCTGAAGGAATATTTTGATCATCTACAATCTGCTTTGATGCTGTTCTCCATCCATACTGCTGTTTTGTGGCGAATGACAACTGTTGCCAGCAGAATGACTTGTCTGTTTAATGTGTAGCTGATAAACAGCTGATAATCCATGTATCTCCTACATGGATGCAGGGGAATCGGAAACTTAGTTGTCAGTTGTTGGTAAAACATTAGATACTTAAAAATGTGACCTTATTGTCAGTGACGTTGATTCTACACATCGGCTCAGAACATCTGTAATTCATACTGAATCCAGCATAAACTGGGACTTGTTGTACCTCGGTTATTGTTGATCCTAAAGTGTTGAATTCAGTTTTAAATGCTCGGGTTAGCTGCGGATCTTCGGATCAGCTATGCAGTTCCAGACCACCGGGTGAAATGGGAATATGCGCTTTAGAGATTACGACGACAAGTGTGGGTAGTGAGGCAGACCAGTAATATCACGGCTTTCAGCAGTTTGTCTCCTGGTAAATCTTTGTTTATACACTTGTGCACGATGTGTTGCATGAGTCAGCTCTTATGTTGTCTGCTATGATTCCATTCGTAAGTAGAGCTTTGGTGCACAAAGAGATGGAAGGCTATTTGATGTTATCAGTGGTTATCATGGTTTGACGAAGAAGTGATGTCTGCAGATCACTCTGCTGTGAAAAAGGTTCTTTCATTATGATTTCTGACATTCCAAATAAGGCTCATTTAGTGAAACTCCATCTGTCTGCACAGCTCTCTGGTCATTTTCTCTTCTGCGGTTTGATATTTGATCTACTTTGACCCGAGATGTCATTAAATACTAGTGAAAAACAGCAACACCTTGAGGCTGTTAAGGCTAAAAAGACCAGACAGACCAGGACCAGTTGAACTTTTATAAGTCTATTCATGCAGGGTGGGCATCGCTGTTTATTTGCATGTCACAGTTATGAGAGTCTGTGCATGTCCACGCCTGACTTGGCATGTTTTCCTGTGACTGTATATTTACATGTACGTGGGCAGCCGAGCGCGTTGCGGGACAGGAGCTCGTTAAAGCGTGTTGTAAAAGCAGCAGTGACGGTAAAACCAGCTGCACTGGAGCTAGCCGTTGAATACCTGCTGGACAAACGAGTGAAACAGAGGCAGTAAAGAAAGAGATATTGTGACTCTGACCACTGTCATTTATTACTTCTCCGTGCAGCAGTTACTCTTGAGAAAACGGTTTGGCTCGTTAACTTCTAAACGCATCACTGGGTTGATCATGCAGAGTAACTCGTGCCGGTTCTGTCCGATTCCCGCTTGGTGCTGGGCTGGTGGCGTCCACTGTGACAACCTGAACCCTACTGGAGCCCAGTTTCCTTATTTTACCAAGTTAAAAACCAAATCTAAACTAAATTACTGATCCGTTAAAAGCTTGTTTAACACACGTTTTAGAATAAAGAGTTCACTTTTTACTTCCACGGTATTTTCTTGTTCTTTGGTTATGTTTTGACTGAACTATTTACACTGCTGCCTTTTCACTGCTCACATCTACACAAACACAGATGTTTACTTACAGATCTCTCCACCTACACTGATCCTATAAAGCAGCTTTATTTTAAAGCTCTAATAACAGGTTGGGGCCCAGAAAGAAATAATAATCACTGAGAAATGTCAACATGTGTTCTCGGCTGGATGTGTGTTTTTACCGGGAGTCGCACATGGAGGAGAAAACAAGTCCTCTTCCTCCTCTGCGTCGATCAGCTGCCTCCCTCTCCGCGAGTGACCAGGCAGAGAAAACGACGTGAGAAGAGGGAGGAAGCATCGTGGTGGGGCGGCTGCAGCAAATCAAGGAGGTTAAGATGTACGCTGCTTAGAGCAGACACGGCGGTGGACCCTGCTGGTGCAAAGAAGATAAATGGAAACTTCAGTTACATGCGTCTTCTCCTGCATGCTCGTGTGCATGCTAATATTTGTATGTGTGTGTGTGTGTGTGTGGGAGGGTGAGTGCAACAGCAGCTGTGTACCCTTGGTTAGGGTGGGTGTAGGGAGGATCTGTCCAGTGTGGTAAAGTCACCCGTGGGGCAACATGCGAGCCGTTTAGCAGAGAGGACACCAGAGCTGCATTATTGATGGCTCCAAGCAACTTCCCTGTGTGTGTGTGAGTGAGAGAAAGAGAGAGAGAGAGAGAGCTGACGGTGAACAAAACTGCATCCATGTCCCTGACTTCTGTTTCTACTCCTCCTCTCAGGTCCTGCAGGTGCTCAGTGTGTTATGCTCCAGTGGTGAGCTTCTGTGGAGGGATGGTGCCGAGATTCTCTCTCAGGAGGACGTCCTGCTGCGCCTAGTCTCACTGGCTCAGAGCTCTGCTCACAGGTCAGAGGACACACACTCACACGTAGTATTCAGATATTCCAGAGTTTACATCCTCCGTCAGGGGATCACCGACTTTTCGCCTGTCTGCACCACATGTCACAGCAGTCCTGAGATGATCCTGACAGTTGCTATCAGTGCCTGCTGTGGCTCTAATGCACATTAAGGTAACTACAGGGAGGGGGGGCCATCTGTGTTTCTCCCAGACGTCTGCACCCTCCTGAAAACCTGCTGTCCAAACAGGCCCTAAGCAATCCTAGAGCAGCTTTTAGCTGTGATGGATGGGTGAGACATGAATGTACTACTGGGCAAGATGCAACCGCACACTCCACTCTCTCCACTATTTCCCTGTTTTTTCTGGCTCCCTCTGCTCGTGAAAAAACCTTCACGCTGCTGTGGCAGGCTGGCTGTCAGGTCCTCATTCAGATCCAGAGCCCATGGAGGAGGGACGGCAGGTTCACTGGCTGGACCTTAACTCTGCACCTGGGTACCTAGAGAGTAACGGCATCTTTCTGTGTGTGTGCAGTACTTAACCAGCCGGAGTAAACAGTGGCTCCTACATGTGGATGAAAGCTGATATTTGTTCTCTGAAAAGCTGTCATCAGCACATTATTCCTACATTAGATTATTCTCACCTGTCAGGCTCAAACCATTACCTGTGACGAGCTTACGCATCCATGAATCTCAGGATCCCTCGTCCTGTAAACGGTTTCGGCTGTTTGCTGTTCCACTGTGTGTGTGTGTGTGTGTGTGTGTGTGTGTGTGTGCGCGCGCACACTTGCATATACTGTAAGCCCTCTGACATGCATTGACAGATACACACACCTTCCTTGACGAGCCCCTGCTGTACTTTTCACACTCTGCCAAGAGAATACAGACTTGAATGCGGATTGGATTACAAAGGCTTTTAGTCCTGTAAAGCTTTTTCCTATCCCCAATCTCTGGACCCGGGCGTCCACTTTCCCTTTGGAGCAGCCCCAGGGTTATGATTAGAGCCGCAGAGGGAAGAGATTGGGTTGCTGGCTGCCCTTGTCTGCCGTGTGATTGAAGGGCACTCGGGGCTATTGTGACCCATAATGTAGTGGTGAGTACCAGCACACTTCTTTTGTGGATTGTAAGTCAAAACCGATGAGTGATGTGTGTGTGTAGCTGACGGTGGCAGAGTGTTGTGTGAGTAATGTTTTCCAGAGAGAGGCCCACGAAGCACATTATTCATTTCACTGCATTAATGTGGCAAATCAAGGGCCAGGTTGACCCAGATAACAACAACACGGTTTGTCTCTGTTGTGTTGTCAGGAGTGAAAATGTTGACTTTTATACAAATCACTACTTTACCTGAATGGGGTTTAAGATAAGAGAGGACTTTATAGATCCCACAGTGTGTTACCACAGCTCCAAACAGAACAAAATAAGATAAAAGTGATAAGACAGGCCACTAGCTATTGTATGCAGTACAATACAAACTGAATTTAATTAGTCCTTCGATGAGAACAAGAGCGATAAAGGAAGACACCTTTATGTAGAGGGGGCAATAAACTACCCAAGCTCACGTTCAACATTCGTAAACTGATTGATTGTGATGTTTTGTTGTAGTGTGGAGCTTCACTGTGCTGCTCTGACGCTGGTCTCTCAGCTGGTGGTCCAGCTGGTCAACTCCCATCCGAAGGTAAAACCCACTGAGCCCTCCATGGGCAGCGTTGGGGCCTCACACACCTCATTTTCACTGTCAAACACATGCATCGCTGATGATATCACTAATTGCATTTATTGTTGGACCAGAAAAGCTGTAAAAGTAGAAACTTGCTCAACAATAACAGAGAATTTTTTAGTATTAGATTTAGTATTGTCACCTTTTTCCTCCCAGCGTGCACCGTGGTAGAGAGGGTTTAGTAACGGCTGCTGCGGGGCGACCTCCTACTTCATTCATCTGTGTGTATTTAGAATCTCTATTGTCACGTTTGATTGAAGGTTTTCTATTTCAAAGATCAGTCGAGCAGCTGAAATTTAGTCGAATTTCTTCCCTACAGGCAGCCACGAACAAACACTCTTCACTTTGAAGTGCTTCTGCACTGAATTCACTGCTGCTCATCATGTCGTTGCCTGGAGAAATAGCAGGATGACATGATTACATAGGACTGTGGTTACATCATGGCCGTTTTTGTCATGTCACACACACCTTTATTCATTGTCATCAGATACCAGATACCAGACATTTAGGAACTTGCATTCAGCAGTAAACGGCAGCAAAGCTCTGAATCTGCTTTTCTACTGGTCTGTCGTGTAGGGAGCGAGCGCAGCGTCTTGCTCATCTCAATGGGTGGAGCTGCTGTGCTCGTGCTGCGGCGAGGAGCAGCCGGTGGAGGTGAAGCTGATGGCCGCCAAGGTGTTGGTCAGCTGTACAGGCACTCTGCTGAGCAGCCCCTGTTTGCCACTGGGTGAGTCTCAACGGTGGAGCTTCCTCGTTTACCTCCTCTGGGTAGCACTGTTTATGAGCTAACATTAACATTATCACCTGTGTGTGTGTCAGGTCTGTCCACTACGTTGTCTCTGTGGAGGAGTCTGTTCGTGCTGCTGCAGGACGAAGACCAGGAAGTCCGCGATTCTGCCTCTGACTTCATCTCAAACGTACCCGCAGCTCTGCTCAGAAACGGTACACACTCAGTGCCAGCGCGGGGAACAAGCGCCACACACGCTCAACGTTCGCCCTCACAAAGTAGCTGCTCGATTTTGTTCTCCGTGCTTGTTTATACACACAGGAGACGAACACAGAGAGATTAGCTTACATGCACACACTCTCACTGACAACCGTGATCATTGCAAACCCGCAGAAACGCACATGTATAAACAGACACGCACTAACATAAAACACCACAAACACATGCTGATGTTAAAACGGGTCGGTGACATCATTTGGTGCTGAGAGTTGGGGAGCATTCCTGGAATGAAGGACGCTAATTCTAGTCCAGGCAAAGGGTGAAAAGTGTGTGTGTGTGTGTGTGTGTGTGTGTGTGTGTAGTTATGTGCCACTGCTTTTGGGAATGTCTGTTTATTTTTCTTAAGAATGTACGATGCCCAGCATTAATGAAAGGACTCACTCACACTGATACACACCCATCAGCGTTATCCCTCACACATGCACACACACACACTAAAGACTGACAGCTGCCAGCTCTCAATAGCCCCTCACAAACAGCTCCAACATCCTTTTCTCACAACACTCACTTCCTGTATTTTCCCAGCTTTCCTCCAGGAGCCACCCTTATTGTGTCTGTAGCAACTGATAGGATCTCATAACATAACACGAGGCAGCATAACATCACCTCAGGAGTCTCTGCAGCCACCCCCCCCCACACACACACCTTTACAGCCCTGTTTATGAATCTGGGAGCAGGAGACTCAGCGAAAGGTTTAAAAAGTACATTTTTACTTTATTTACCCTCATAGAAAGGAACAAATCCAAACTTCTGCTTCACTGGCACAGTGTGTTTCATAATGCGAAGGCCCACAGAACACTTAAAAAATTCCTGAAAATGTTTTTATAGCAGGATTTTCTCCAAAAGATGTGTGTGTGTTCTTTATGTGTTTGTGTGCTTAAGGCCAGACGGGGTCAGATAAGCCGTCAGCTGAAAATCAGATAGTCGCTCGACAACACGACGAGATGAATGGTTTTCTGTACAACAGGAAACGAACACAATAGGCATAATTACATAGTGGGTGTGGAGAAACGAGAGCGGGGCATCCTTCTTTGTCCATCCATATTCAGAGCTCATTTGGGAGATTACAGTGTGTGTGTGTGGGAGGCAAAGTGTGTTACACTTACCGTAAACTGGCCTGCGTTTACCTTGCGGAGACACGCGTCTTCACTGCGGAGGAGTGTGAATGTTTGTCTCTAGTCTTTCGTGTGGACGTTTTGCCTCCACGGCCTCGCCACTTTAAAACGAATCCAACCTCCCAAAAAACAATGGTGAAAATTTTCACCGTCTTCCGGGTTTATTTGAGCACGTGTCGTACTCCATGCAGGAATGTAGCATGCGACGCAGAGGGAGGAAATGAGAGAGTGCAGTGGCGATCTCGTATAGACTGACTGAGTGACTTGGCCGGAAAAGTCAAATTCCTCATATAAATGAGGCAAAGAAAAAAAAAACCCAAAGCAAATCATACACCACTGACTTCAGTTGGAAAAATATGTCATCTTTCTACTTTTACAGCTCCAGTTTAAGTGATGTGCTGAAATAAAACCCAGAGCCGTGATGTGGAACGACGCTTTGGGAGCTAAAATGTCATGAAGTCATCGTAAAGCGTAAGAACGCACTCGCTGCAGTCACAGCTGCGTGGCGGCGTGTCAGCGCGTGTCAGGCCGCCGTGATTTGGTGGCAAAAGCCGCGTTACAGCTACTGTGGCCAATATTGCACTAAAATAGACGAAGGTTCTTTGTCTGCAAACAGTGAAGATAAATGATAATATGTTTCTGGCTGCTTATTGGTCACTCGAACGCGCTGCTGCTCGCTCCTATGTTCGCTCTGAACACGGACTGCAGCGTCTGACCCCAAGTAAAGTAGTTCAAATCTGGCTGATAGCTGCTTTTTCGGTTTGAAATCTAGAGACAGGAGCTAAATTGGCAGCAGTTGGGTTTGAATTAGCAGCAGCAGACTGAAGGTGGCACAGCAGCTTTCATCTACGTCTTCATCATTATTTACTTACTACGAGGTTTGATGATGACTCGCAGCAGGATGAGTTGACCTCATATGGGATATAATTCCATGTTTAACCACCTTATTCACACAGTGCAGCTGTTTTTTAGTCCTGCTTTACAGTCCTGGTACCTCTGGCATGGTGACCTGTGTAATATCTTTTAGGTCAGCTGAGATGCCCCCCGCTGCCAGAGGCCATGCTATTCCACACCGTAGCTGCAAGGTTCAGTGCTGAGACAGTGGAAAAAACATGACGGCTTCTGTTTTCTCCCGTCTCCTTCGGGACAGTTTGTAGGGAGGGACACAGAGAGAGAGTGAGTGAGTGAGTGAGTGAGTGTGTGTGTGTGTGTGTGTGTGTGTGTGTGTGTGTGTGTGTGTGTGTGTGTGTGTGTGTGTGTGTCCCTTGGTTTTATGACCTGTCAGTGCAAAGTCAAGTATCGCAGGCGTTAGCTGCTTCGTGTGGAGGTGACACAGAGATGTGGGAACAGAGACGGGTTCTGCAGCGCAGACACACGGTCAATGACACAAAAGGACAAAATGCTAAACGCTCTTTTTAAATGTAAGTGTGCTCTTCCTCTGGCCAGGGAAGCGCACATGGAAACCAGATATTAAGCTAGAAGGAAGGAGCACTTGATCTAGACACAGCAGAGGGATTTGAGTTGGACGGAGTTGACCTTTCCCTGCTGACGCCGCTGACATGTCCGTATTTTCTTGGCCCTTCTCAGTGAACCATCATCGGCCCACTCGTCTGGCGTGACCTACTTTGCTCACAGTAAAAGCCACCAAATGCCCGAGCAGAACGTGCATGTGTCCTCCTCCCCGCCCGCCGTCGGTTCACTCACGGCGGATGACGCAGATGAGTGGAAGCCGGCGACCTGACAGAGCTGAAGGACACTCGTTAAACAGTCCTATTTTAGTGCACCTCTCACTCAGCCATTACACCCGGGTCTGTGTGACTTTGTGTTGGATGAACGAGACTTTAGAAAAGTGTCACATGTCACTCATTTGTGAAGGAGCCATAAAACACACAGACACAGGAGGCACTTGTTGCCCCTGCGGAGTTGCTCCACGTTTGATTTGCAGCACTTTAACCTTTACTTCTGGAATAAATAAAGGATTATTTCACACAAACAGAAAGTGAGTTTCTTTTCCTCCTACGTCCACCATGCTTCACTCCAACGGCTGCGTGGGGAATGAGCTTATAAAGATTTAGTGGTTGGTGTGAAATAAAGTCACATGTCTGCAGTAATGACTGGTGTCTGCAGACTGCATTGAAGAAAGTGTGTGTACAGTCTATGGTTGTTGCAACCTCGAGCAGCGGCTTGAGACACCCGACTGTGATGTGTTTTGGAGATAAAGTACGGATGCAGGGAAAGATTTCGTGCGAGCTGGCCTCGTTGTGGGCTCTCTCTTAGCATGAAATAATTATCAGACCTAGATCTGATAGGTCATGCGAACGCTCATGTTGGCCCACATGGAGTACCAGCGACGTTGGTTCATGAGGAGTGTTGAGAGAAACTTCAGCGAAGAAGTAGAGACGTGCACCATGCGACAAATCGCACTCATTAGTGTAGACTGACTCCAGCAGTCTGAAGTAAAACATGCACAGAGACAGGTGAGTTTAGTGAAGATGTTCCAGGTGATTTCAGGGTGTCGCCCGCCTGCTGAGACGTTGATTGGATTCAGCATTTGATCCTGTGACGGATGAGACCGCGCCCAGGCTTCACGACAAATGCTGCTCTGCAGACTTTAGTCTACCAGTGTATTCATTCTCAGTCCAGTGTTTTTATGCTAATGCTGCTTTCATGTGCGAGCTTCCTGTTGTTGCTGCTGTTGCTGTTTCTCATCAGCTGCTGGAGGAAGTCAGGACTGTAAAGTGCCTGTTTTTATTTCACACCTCTCTCTCGCTATCTCACACTCCTGCTTCCTGGTGTCTCGGCTCCGTTGTAGCGTCTGCAGCACACTGTGTGTGTGTGTGTGTGTGTGTGTGTGTCTGAGGAAGACAGTGTGTTTGTGTGAAGGTGACTGATGTGGGTGTTTACTTGTTGTCTTTGTCGGCTGCCAGTTATTTTGAAGCAGAGCTTAGTTTTTGGACGTTGTTTTCACTCATCGCCCGTCTCTGTCGTGATCTCAGGTTAAATCCTGGACATAGAGATCTTTGTGGTCCCTGATTTACAGACGCCCTTTGTCCAGGTTTTATGGGATAAAGACCCGACTGTGGGACAGGACAGGTGTAGCTGGGGGAACACTACAGTGCTCCGTTGGCGCGTTACAGGCTCCAGGTGGGACGGGGGTAGGGGAAGCAGCTAGTTAAGGTGAGCGGGGGGAGTGAGGGGGCTTCTAACCGGAATCCCTCAGATGTGAATGGCTGAGCGGAGGAATGAAGTCCAAGCACAGTGGAACGTGTTTGGGATGTCTTCTCATTTCACTGTCCCGGCTGCCCACACATGATTTCCTCCCCCCACTGCTCAATGGGACATCTGACACCCCCAGCTGCAGAGGCTCAGTAGGGATCAGCGAGGGTCTCTTCCCTCGCTCTTAATTCAGTTACATGAATGAAATGACTTCCAACAGTCATTCTAATCACAGTTTAAAATGTCTTACCGCCGTTTCAACCTCGGCGTCGGGTGCATTGATAAGCTGTGTATGTTGAAGCAGGGAAGGAAATGAGTCATTCCTGTAAAAGATCTGATTACTTTTGTGTGAGAAAGCCTTCGCCTGCCCTCGTTACGTGTGACGTTCGTCCCGTTTCGTTCACGATGGAGCGTGTTGGCGTGTTCTAGCGTTAGCATTCAGCTCAAAGCGCCACAGTGGCTGTAAAGCTCCAGAGAAAGGTGATAATGTTACGTCTCCAGCAGATTTACATATAAAACACTTACTCAAAACTCAGCTGCTGCAGTTTCCAACAAGGGAACCAAAGACTTTCGTCCAATTATTAAAAAAAAAAAAACTCTTCAGAAGCTCAGAGGGTACAAGTGTTTTACTGTTTCCACGAGTGGCACAAGGTTAAGTTTTTCCCCTCACACTCCTGCCCTGCCCAGCTCGGATGTACTTTAAGAATGCCAGTGGATGCCAAACACACACACACACACACACACACACACACACACACCCTGTGTTCTTCAAACCCATTCATTCACAAACTGGCACTGGCTGATATTGTCATTTCCAGAGACAAGATGGTCCAATGTAAACTCACACAAATAATACCTAAAAAAGCCACGACCCACACCACACACACACACACACACACTCACACTCACTCACTCCCTCCAGGAACAGCGTGAAAGACAATCCCCTTGAGAAACAGAGTATTTTGCGCCTAAAGCTCAAGGAGGGAAATCGTGTTAATCGATGTGTGAAAAGTAGATAAATTGAATGCAGCTAAAATTTCCTATTATGTGTGTTAATGTGGGAGGACATCAGAGGCTGGGCTGTCCCAGACATGGAGAGAGAGGGGCGGCTCCTCGGTAGAGAAAAGAATTTGTCACTCAAGCTCTTAAACTCTTAAAGCTCGTCTAATACGGTGCAATCAGCAGCCTCTAATGTTCACAGAGCGCCTTTCTCTCTCTGCTCGGGTTTTACGCCTCCTCTGAAGAGGAAAAACAATCTGGGTTCCCAACAACGTACGTGTGTGTGTGTGTGTGTGTGTGTGTGTGTGTGTGTGTGTGTGTGTGTGTGTGTGTGTGTGTGTGTGTGCGCGCGTT
>JAUMHF010000007.1:2548008-2562545 GCA_032359275.1 Microctenopoma steveboyesi | reverse complement strand
GTGTGTGTGTGTGTGTGTGTGTGTGTGTGTGTGTGTGTGTGTGTGTGTGTGTGTGTGTGTGTGTGTGTGCGCGCGTTACATACTGTACGCGTGCTAATAGGGGTCTGTATACATCCCCCTCCCCCTCCCTCCCTGCCTCCCATAGTGGCAGTGTTTTGGCTTTTAGCTTTCAAAGCCTTTTGAAGTCACTGGTGATATCTGGGTGTGAGCTGTGGTGAGGATGCCCCCCCTCCCACACACACACACAACCTTTGTGTCAGATAGCTGCTGCCTGGACAAGTGGAGGCGTTAAATGATGTCACATGTTGTGTTTTCTCTCTGTTTGAAGTGAGTCGCACTTCCTCCCACACACGGGGGACGACAGATAGCTACTGGTCACGTGAAAAATAAATTCACTCACTGCCCGCGTCAGAGTTACTTTCACACACGATCAGCAGGCCCTCCACTCATTCAGTGACATGTAAACAGGAAGTGAGTGCAAGCGTGTGTGTGTGTGGTGCAACGTACCGAACGTTTTTGAATCTGCGCATACACACCCTGATGGTGGTTGGTTTTATGAGTTATAGTTCTGTTTCCCAGAAAGCCCAGGAGAGCAAGACGCACACACACACATTCACCGCTCTGTGGAGCAGTCACATCACGTGCCAGCAGTTAGTCCACACCACGAGCAGAAACAAAGCAAGGGAGAGGATCCAGGTGTTTCGGCTTTTTCCGTTTGAGTTTCAGTCAGAGTTTAGATTGTAATTCTTTTGGACTCACTACGAGTGATGGTTTTTGCCACGGCATCACACAAACCTCTGAGTTTGTACGGAGACTAGAGCTGCTCACTGCTTGACCGTCGGCGTGTGGAGAGGACCAGCGCTGTTCTCCGTGACGTTCAGGAGTTTGTGCAGCATCCTGCTCTGAGGGCTCTAGGCTCTGAAGTTCCCAGTGCAGGGCCAGTTTGTGGACATTTAAGGTGGACACCCTGGTATCTGTACCCCCTCCACCTCCTCGTCCAAAATGGAGCTGTCTCTGTTCACAACCATCTCCCGTGTCTTGGTCACATTTGAGGTCAGGTGGTTTGTGACGGGTGAACGGGTCCACCAGGTCTCTGTACTCTGTCACCGCGGACACACCCAACAACAGCGGAGTCCTCTGCGAGCATCTGCAGATGACAGGAGTCAGAGTCGTACTGAAAGTCTGAGGTGTACAGAGGAGAGAGAAATTTAACAGCTGCTAATGAAGCGGGTGGAGGCAGGCCTGTGGAAACGCCGTTAATCACGTGCACCAACGCTGTTTGTGTTGTTTTTATTCAGGCTGTGTGCGTCTTCTTTATGTCCACTGGTCTCCTCTGTTCTCAGGTGTGGGAGATGTGTCCGTGTGTCCTACAGTAGCCCTGGACTCGGGCGTGGGGCTCGTGTGTCGGCTGTTCGAGCTGTCCGGGCAGGTACCCGCGGGGATCCTCGCGCTGACGCAGTGGCTCCTGGGAGACGAAGAAGGGAAGGAGACGTCGGTTCACGATGAATCAAGTCTGGTGAGCATCAGGAATCAGAAACGTTGTTGTTGTGTCTGTTGTTGTTGCTGAGCGTTTTTAAAGTTGCACTACGCTACATGCGACGTGATGGAAACACTGAGCGTTCAGCAGCGAAACAGACTGTGACTGACACGCATTTCATTTGGGACAAGGATGAAGAGGACTTCCTGTTTGAGAAAGGGGATCTGAACCTGTGGGCCGAACCTGCCCAGTGGGTGCAGCTGCTCCACGGGAACCTCCTCTCCCTCATCCCAACCTTCAAGCAGACCCAGAATCCTCTGACCTCAGAACCGGAACACACTCACCAAATGTCTGCACTGGTGCAGCAGGCACAGGCCAGGTCCCTCCACTCCCGGCAGGCGCTGGACTCCCTCCCCAACCTGCCCCAGTTCTCCTGTGGAGCGGAGCACGCCCGGCTGACGCTGAGGCACCAGAGGGCTGCTCTGGCCCTGGACGTGCTGGAGAGGCTGAGGTTCTGATGGCACCGTTTTTAAGAATGAGTAACGTTTCAGTAAAGTTGACTGAGCGTTTTTAAGGGTTTTTACTGTCTCTTATTTTGTTTTACAAATGTTGCTGATTGTTTTTCATGTCTTTTTATTAAATGCTGTCTGAAATGACTCCACTTGGTTTGTAGTCACTACCACCGTGTGTCAGTGTGTGTAACGGCCTCGTCTCGAGCACAACGAGCAACACTCGCTGCTCTGTTCTCTTATCAGCGTGGAAGTGTCACACGGCAAACTTCAACAGTGTCAGCAGTCAGCAAACGGTCTCCACGGTCGCAGCAAAGCGAGTCTCCAAGCTCTGACCTTAATTGTGTCGGAGGAGCCGAGTGTTTGTGCCGACACGTCACCAGTATTTGAGTTCTACTCTATGTTTATACGAGGTGCTGTTTTCCTCTGATGTTTAATTTACTGCAGGAGTCTTCTACGCTTTCCTCTAGTTTTCCTGGTTATGTAATTGGGAGGACGGCACAATGGACCACTGTCCTCTGAGTGTGTGTGTGTGTGTGTGTGTTCATGCTGCCCTCTTATACAGCCGGACCCTTCTCTCTCTCCCCCTCTCTCTCTCTCCCTCCCGCTCTCCCTCCCTGGTAGCCATGTTCCCTGTTACAGTAAAACTGACGTAATGTTTTGGAACGGCTCGACATCCCCAATAAAAACAGAGCCACGTGATGGGAGAGCGGTTTCTGTGGGGACGAGGACGCGTTTGAGGGATTTCTCAGGAGCCTCGCCGTGTCTGTCCTTCACATTATAACTATTTATCACAACGTGCACAGCACAAATAGTCCCGGGGCAGTCCTCTGCCTAATTTTAGGGTTGGTAGTAGAAGATTCCAAGCTCTTATGTCACTTGTTTTTACCTCTGTCCTTCCTTCTCCAACCAAACCATTCAGCGCCCAGCAAAACACTGAATCATGTCACACAAAGTAAAATCATTTTTATCACCACTCTTCAAATTATGATCCTACACGGAAAAAGACTTGATGGTTACCAGCGTCGCAGAAACCAGCAATTTCTGGTGGTGTATGTGTCTGTGTGCGTGCGTGCATGTGTGTGTGCGTGCATGTGTGTGCGTGCGTGCAGCGTTTCTACACCCAAAATATCTGCCTTTCTGATCCCGTCCCCTGCTGCCAACTGTGCAGTCTTTCCACTGTGCTTTTTCTCTTTAGGCTTGACACACCTCCAGCAGCGGAGTGTGGAGTAGTTTGACATTTTCCTGTGAACACTCTGCCGTCCTGGGAAGGTTACATCACACGGACACAGGGGCAGCTCGCTGCAACCGCACTGCACTCTGGGGCTGTGGTGTCTCTGTGGCTTTTGTTATAAGGAGGAGAAGGAGGAAACAGGTTTCTGCAGAACAAAACATCTTTATGTGGGGACTGGTGCTGTGACCGTTCGTCACTACCAACACACGCGCGCACCAGCTCCGCCCAGCAGGTGGCGCCTCGTGTCCGTCTCGGGCGACCCTCCTGTGCGCTCGCGTGGGGGCAGTGTTGCTCTGCAGCACCAGGGCAGAAGCGCATTCCTGTAGTCTGGGCTCTGAGAAAAGGAAGAGCGATTGTTCTGAAGAGAGGGACACAGATAGAACCAGAACCGACCCATCGGTGTTCATAATGACGCCAGCGTGTTTCTCTGACGTGAGGAAAGTGGGTCATGTTCACCTGTTGAGTGTGGCGGGACCGGGAATAGGCTGCTGTTGCGCTGTAGAAGGCGATTATGCAACCAGCGGATTCTAAAAATTGTTCTGCACTCTGCCTGGACTCCTCTCTGCTCATACTTGCGGTCTCACCCCCATCCGCAGGGAGAGAGGGGGGAGGCGCAGTTTCCTTCCATTACACATACTTGTGTCAGCTTCTAAGTGTGGTGGTCCAGAGGCTGGGGGGGGGGTCCGCTGGTTCCGACCCAGGGCTATGTACTGGACCGAGCGATCAACAGGTTCGGCTCCTACTTCGTTTCAGCCTCTTCGGCTCCTGAACATGGAGCTGCAGAACATCACAGGTGTGTGTGTGTGTGTGTGTGTGTGTGTGTGTGTGTGTGTCCATGCTCGCACATTCTTTGCTCAGCGAGAGTCAACCCAAGCAGCAAAACCAACTTCCACTAAAATTGGTTGTGTGATTAAAAGATTTAAAAAAAGTTGGATGGAGGGAGGGGGAGGGAGGGGGACGGAGTTGAATTTCAAGGCGTGGTGTTAAAGAATGAGCGGCCAACCGGCGCCTGGAAGCTTCTCCCCTCCTCTGAGGAGAGGTGTCTCCGCGCTCGCAGGCCTCGCCGCGGCGCCGCGTCGCCCCTCCCTGGACACCGCGGGGCATTTATACCCATCAAAAGCGCTGCAGCGCGCAGTGACGCACTCTGGCTCAGCGCTTCTCGAGGGGAGGAATTCACAACGAGCTACAACTCCACGACACAAACCCGACCCCCTCTCCTCTCCTCTCCTTCTCCTGCGGACTTAAGCTGCGCACACACGTGTACGAGGAACTTTTCCGAAACTTTTTCCTCGTCCTCCCCACAACCACAACCAGCCGTGGCACAGACTACCGCGCGTCGCATTCAGGGATCCTGCTCGCTTCTCCATGAAAGAGGGACTGCGACAGCAAGTTTGGGGAACCGAGATGTCTGCGACCGTCCTGTCTGCTTTCTACGACATGGACATGCTCTACAAGGTAAAAAGTTTTCCACCGAGTGCGGGGAGAGTTTAGTTTCTGCTGAAGCCACAGGTCGCAGCAGCAGCAGCAGCAGCAGACGCGTCTTGAACGCGCCATGTGCTCAGGGTAGGTCTGGTGCCCGGAGCGCATCGCTAACTCGTCTCTTTTCTTTCCAGCAGCAAGATAAAGGCATGAACATGAACGCCCTGCACATCAACAACCTGCTGGACAAGAAGGCGGTGGGCGCTCCGCTCACGACCCCGGGCTCCGGCGGCTCCTTCGCGCCGGGCTTTTTCCGCAGGAGCTCCACCAGCAACGTGGAGGCGATGAACAACGGCAACAAGTACACGCTGGGCTCGTTCGGCAGCCTGAAGGAGAACACGCCGAGCGGCACCACCAGCTGCAGCAGCAGCTGCAGCAGCGCCACCGCGCTCATGAACAAGGAGAACAAGTTCCGCGACCGCGCCTACAGCGAGAGCGCGGACCGCGGCGCGCTGCAGCAGAAGCCCGGCTCCCAGATCAACTCCAGCCGCTACAAGACCGAGCTGTGCCGGCCCTTCGAGGAGAACGGCTCCTGCAAGTACGGCGAGAAGTGCCAGTTCGCTCACGGCTACCACGAGCTGCGGAGCTTGTCCCGCCACCCGAAGTACAAGACGGAGCCGTGCCGCACCTTCCACACCATCGGCTTCTGCCCCTACGGGCCCCGCTGCCACTTCATCCACAACGCCGAGGAGCGCCGGCCCTCCCCGGCGGCCAACGCCAACGTGCAGGCGGCGGAGCCCCGCTGCGCGCGGGAGCTGTGCGGCTACGGCCAGAGGGACATCCTGCCCCCGCCCCCGCAGCAGCAGCAGCTCGGCTACACCCAGAGGGACAGACCAAAGCTCCACCACAGCCTCAGCTTCTCCGGCTTCTCCACCCACCACGGGCTCGAGTCCCCCCTCCTCGAGAGCCCCACGTCCCGGACCCCGCCGCCCGCCACCACCGCCTCCTCCTGCACCTCCACCTCCAGCTACTACGAGGAGGTGCTGTCCCCCAGCTCCGCGCCCTGCATCAACAGTGCCTTCTCCTTCCCCGGGCAGGACCTGAAAGCCTTGCTGGCCCCCCTGGCGGTGCACAGCCCCGGCAGCTACAGCAGCGCCTACTACGGGAGCCTGCAGGGCGGCGTGTGCCCCCCCTCCCCGCCCACCTACAACATGAGCCACCTGCAGGCGCTGCGCCGCCTCAGCGAGTCGCCGGTGTTCGAGCCTCCCCCCAGCCCGCCAGACTCGCTCTCTGACCGGGACAGCTACGCGAGCGGGTCCCTGAGCTCCTCCGGGAGCCTCAGCGGCTCTGAGTCCCCGAGTCTGGACGCTGGGAGGCGGTTGCCAATCTTCAGCAGGCTGTCGATTTCTGATGACTGAGCGTTTCTCTGCGCGCGGACTGATGCACGAGGGGGGAGGGAGGGGGTGCTAACTCAAAGGGGGGCAGTGAGTGAGATGGACGGTCCTGTCACCCCCCTCCACAGACATGCACCCAGTTTCAGCAACAGCCACCCTGCTGAAGTGCCTTCGAGCAAGACTCTGAAACCCTGCCAGCTGCGGGGGCGCTGACCCTGCTCTGACCTCCCTGGACGGGGGCAGAGCTCCAGACCTGGCATTAGTCTAGCTTTGCTCCTTGTATGTATTATAGCTGTATTAAACGTAGATAGCAACAGAAGGCATTCCATCAGTGCCTTGCCCGAGGGCTCCTGGCAGCCCCCTTTCACCCCGTTTCCTTTTTTCCTTGCCACACTTCTCCTGGGATTAGATGAGTGTGTAGCACGACTTGACGAGAAGAAGAGACTGTGAGCGGCTTCAGATTTCCTCCCATCCTGCCAAGAAGGTGCCTTGACTAAACCTAACACGTTTTTCCTCTGTAAGTTTGAACTTCCATTCCAGACCCGTCTGCTCCCAGCGCCACCCAGTGGCTCGTTCGTTGGTTAAAAGCACTCTTGAGTTGTGTTTGATTGGGGAAATCACTGCTGATGGTTGAATATATATTTTTTTAGCTGTTTGAGTGATTTACATAGCGGTGCATAACTGGCTATGGACTATTTAACTTATTTATTATCTTGTGAAAAACAAAGTATAGGCTACATTGATAATTTGTGTCCATACTGTATTTATCAAGTATGATGAAGCAATAGATCTATATTCTTTTATGTTTAAATTATGGTTGCCATTATTAATCTGCATAAAGTGGAGTGTATGTTCTTTTCACAGTAATATATATATTTTGGTTGTTTTTTTTTTCTCCTTTTTTTGTAACTTCACTCGGTTATTTTTATTGTAAATGAGTTAAAAAAAATCTTAATTTAAGAGAACGTATGTGATATTTATTTCATTAATTTTGTTTCCTTGTTTACGTTTATTAAAAAAAGTTTGCGTGATTGCTGTTTGCTCCTGAGGTTGTCAGTGCTGTAGAAGGCCTTTTTTTTAGTCTTTGAGGATCCCTGTTTAGATCTTTGAGTAGAATGTATAAAATAACGTGGTTGTACAGACCGTCCAAACTTTACTTCGTTTGTCGATCTAGATCAGACTTCAGTGACAAAGAACCCGTCAATAAATTAACCAAAAAGTATTTTTTTGTTTTTTTCTCTGCACGAGGTCCCACTGTGATTCCAGCCACGTGCTAAAGAATGTAGCAATCCCTTGTGCCCCAGTGTTATTGTGTAGTGCCTATGGGGTTCACCATCTTGACATGCCTTAAATTTAACCAAATAAAGTATTTTCCTACATCTTTTATACACAAGTTGAACTGAATGTAGTGTTGGAAACTTTTTGTTTGTTTGTTTTTAAGGTTGTTACCACTCAGACACTGATTAAAAACAGCCGTAACCTTTCTCTACGTCCCCATTCCTCTTTTTTTCCTTATTTTCTATCTAGTCTGAGTCTTGAGAGTTTGCTAGTGAGGGAGGTGGATGAACACGTTTGGTTTGTACATAGTAGGTACAGGGGGATACGCACTATGTACTTTTGACTACTTTATCAGAAGTAAAGCTTTTTGAATGTAAGAAACAAACGGACAAACAGACAACGAGAGTTGTAATATTCTTTGGGGAGTCAGTCACTACAAATCGAGTGTGAGACTGTTAACTTTGTACTGTACATTATTTTGTAGTTCTCCCAATAAAAATCCTTTTGAAAAAGCTCCAGGCTTGTTTCGCTGTGGTTTGTTGTGCAACGCATGACGGCGTTCCGTTGTTCCGGGATCCTCATGGTTCCAAAGCTGCTCACATAAACACATCAGATGTTGCAGCGTCTTGTGGAGAAAGCCTGAAGCCAGGCGGGGGGGGGGGGATTGTCCCCAGCTGCCCTGTGATGCTGCTGATGTCAGTGGTCACTCAACGAAGGAGGAACAGCGGTGTGAGGTTTGTCAGTCCCTGAACAGGTCGCCGTGACGACACCGCCACAGGAACACAGTGGAGGTGTCGTCACGTCATGTTAACGTTCTGCTGGAAACGGAGGGCGATGGGCTGCAGGCCGGCCGTCTCAGGACGGATGGTTTGGAGGGTTGGGAGTCGCACAGAGTTAGCTGAACTATGCCGGTGGCTCCGGCTGGATCTTTTTTTAATCTTTTAATCAGATCCTAATCTTTTAATAAGCCGGATCCCGTTTTCCACTTTTATTACAAAAGCAGTGGACGTTGTCTCTGCGTAGTCTGTGAGAAGCTTCTACATCAAAAGTAGGTAAATCAGTAAATACCAAAATAAAAGTGTTGGTTCCATCAAAAAAACAAAGAAGCAAAAGACACGATGACAGTCTTCCATCGCTGTGGTGATCTCTCACGTCTGTCACTGGAACCCTGAGGTCAGACCGTGTAAGGTGGATGTATCCGTCTGGGAACTGTGGACCAGCCGTCATCTCATAACTGATTAACTGTGTGGTCGTAAACGTGTTTTTTCTGCCACCTGAGCAGGTGAATAGGGACAGTGATGTGATGGTTTGTGCATCCTTCGCCGCCCTGTGTCACACTATGTGATGTCTAGATGTCCTGGCCCACATTTTAGGGTGGAGATGAAGCCCCCGTTGTTGTGGTGCCTCCATCTCCAGGAGAACTGTCACAGAGGAGCCTTTTCCTGTAGAGCCATTCTGCAAAGTTATCAGTTGTAGCAAAGGCATTAGGAAAATAAAAAAGGCCCAGGAGTCATGTGGTGCCTGGAGTTCACGCCAAGATAAGAGCCGCCCGATAAGGCGCGTACCTGTGACTCACTGTGTGTGTGTGGCTCAGCGCGTCAGTCAGCGAGCCCACATATGAAGGTGGATTAACGTTCATACGTGTTATGTCTGTAAATCATGAACTCCGTCTGTGTAAGGGTGTGTGTGTGTGCAGGGGTCTTGCTGGCTAATGGGGTCTGGAGCTCCTACAATGAAAGGAAACACTCTCTGACTTGTGATTAGGGCAGGAAGAGTCCCGCTTCCTGGCCACCACCCATTTCCACCTCTTCTTCGTCCTGCTGCTCCCCCCCACCACCCTCCTCCTCCTCCAGCTTCCCTTGTCGTCTGTAGTGGCGGCTTCTCGGAGTAACTATTTGTGTTCCGCTGCTGCACTGGGAAGCTCGGCTCGTCCTGGTATTGTTTTGGCATGCTCAGCCCAGACCCGGGGTCAAGTAGTAACAGCACATACCCACAGTATTTGACTTAGTTTCAGCCTCCATGGGGGCCAGATGTGTGGCGGTTGGCCAAATAGAAAGTGGAGAGCAGCTGTTCATAATCATTTTTGTGTCGAAACCCCCAAATTAGACCCTGATAAGGCCTTGACCTTCCATCCCTCCAAGGTTTGGTTCCTGTTGATTTAGTAATAACAGCACAGCATTATAGAGATTTAGGTGAATGCAGCTTTAATGAGCTGTAATTGCTTTGTACAATTAAAGTGAAATGAATTTATTATAATAGAGAAACAGCAAACTGGTTTGAACCCCCTCCTCACTGCTGTTTCTAACTATTCTAACTTTCAACGTTCACTCATTTATTGTGGAACGGGTCACGTTCTGCTGTTACCTCGGCCTACGTGTGCTGCACACACTCAGAGGCCTGGAGCGCGAGGTCAACGTGGCGTGGCGGGTCCAGTGCAGTAGAGCTTATGGTAAGGAAAGGTGTGAGGCTGGTAACCTAGAGCACAACCATGTCAACCTGTTACAGTCGCACACTGAATCCACGAGCAGTGAAACACTCCCCTTCTCACTTCAGTACACTCAGTGGTTTTCCTGTCACAGCTTCACTTGGTCTGATACGACCAGCTGCTCGCTAATATCAGCAAACCTTAGACAGATATCGCAAGGAACTGATTCAGTTACTGATTTTGTGACGGCTGCTCCGCTATAATCATCACGCCACAGATAAACATCTGAGTAGTTTCATTGTGAAAGTTCAGAAAGGAGGTAAGCACACCTCCAGGAAACAGGTTTGTCATTTCCAGACTAGTGGTTCTACTCCACCTGTTAGACAGGTGGAGGTGTCCCAACAGGAAATCGAAGGCGGCTCTTTTAGTCACAAACTCACTTTCCTTTCATTCACTTAGCAGCTTCACAGCCAGATACCGTATGTTGGTCAGACTTTGGTGGAGCTGAGCGGAGAAGGTGAATATTTGACTTATAGGAGTCGACTTATCTGAATGTTATAGTCGTTCAACATAACCGGTTTACTGGGTGATACTACTGTATGTCAAAGATGTCTGCAGAAACGGCAGTTAATGAGTGCATGTTTATAACGCTCGGACCATTCAGCACAGATTTCATGATGTGTTTTCTACTATAACTCTCATGTAACAGCACCACCTAATGAGTGGACACTGTTGTTCCACCATTTATCTCGTACTTTCTATTGAATGAAAAATATCAACCAAGTGACTGTGAGTAACAACAAACATGTTTATTTGCCTAAGTTCCATCTTTTATAACGGAGTCTGATGTAAATTCAACTCATGCGTCACACATCTCAGAAAGTCAAGTAAATTCTATCAACAAAACCTTTTTTCCTGTTTATTCCCAGACTCACTACGACCGCTGGCACTTCACAGCTTACATTAGTGCTCAGTGCGCCGCTGCCTTTCTTACTGTAAGAAGCTCAAAAACAAAAACGTCACTTTGTTTTCAGGAAGCAGCGCTCAGCTGAGGTGACCTCCCCAGCTGCCGCAGTGTAGGCCAAGGTAAGCCACAGTGCACTGGCGCTGAATAAGGTACGGTTGTTTGCCCAGCGGACCTGAAGTCCAGAGCTGGGGTGGGGTGAGCTGGCCGAGACTGATCACGTTCGGCGTGCTTGGGCCGTCACGTTCTTCTGCCTTCAACGCTTGCCGAGCTGTAAATATTTACAGAGCATCTTGTGAGAGGCCTGAGTGTTTACCGCCAATGCTTGCGGATCTTCAGCGCGTGTGTGCATGAGAGTGTGTGTGAGCTATGCAGCAGAGATTATGTGTGTGTGTGTGTGTGTGTGGATGAGGTACTTCCCTTGGTTTCTCCAGAGTTTACCAACACTGGCCCCTGGCTGTTGTTCAGGCTCCAACTTCATGAATCAACAGAGAGAGCTGGTGAGAATAGAGCCTGTCGCACCTCACTCTACCTCCTGACAGAGAGAGAGAGAGAGAGATGGGAGAAGTGTTTGTTTACCTCGCCCCACCCCACATACAAGGCTGTGGCACTGACATCACGTCTTTGCGGGTGGAACATTCTCATAAAACATGTTTTCTTTACTCCTTTCCGTATGTAAATAATACAGAAGGGTGTAAATACCATTAAAGGCCCAGCCATGCCATTTTAAGGCAACCACCTCTGTGTGAGGAAGTTTCCACATTCATGGAGCCTAAGCTGAGCATGTGGGCGGAAGTCTCACTGTGGTCCAGTTAATAAAGCGCACGCAAACACACGCACGCACGTACGCACGCACACACACACACACACACACGCCCGTTAACCTGGGCGAGCTCTAATTCTGTCTCCAGCTCCTTTGTTTCAGAGGTCAGAATATTCTTGGCTGCCCTGTAATCGGCTGCACAGGCCACAATAAACTTATAATACAAGATAAACCACGTACTAGTGCCCACAGGGTGAAAAGCCTCCCTTATGCATACAGGAAAAAGCTAATGACCCCTGGGCAAACAAAGGTTATAATATTCAACCTACCTGGGCAGCCTTCACTTTCTAAAAGTCACGTTTGTTGTAAGAAAACTTTATTTCTCTCAGAGCCACTCACATAAAAACACGAAGAGTCACAGAGTCAAACTTCTTTGTGGAAAAATACTCACTTTTCCTGTTAAATGTCTGTTAGTTAGTTTTACGTTTTCAGTCGCATGAAGTTAGCTAACGTTAGCTAACATTAGACTTTTTCAGAACTTTACCCTACAGGAGTTTTTTATTGCTCATGAAATCAACTTTTTATTGATGGCAATAAGACTGGATCATTTCAATCTTTCAGAAACAGGATATTACTGCTTTAAGTCTTAGCACATAATACAAATGTCCTGAAAACGGTACCGCTGGCTAACGTTAGCAGGCGAACAAGTTTGCATGAAAGCAGCAGTGAATTTAACTTCTCACAATAATTAAGACTTTAAAAACCTGTCTTAAAAAGGTAGTAACTGTCGATCAATGACGCCATCTATTTTTACCAGATCTGATTAGCGAACTAGCAGCGGTACCATGTATGTACTGTAAGAGAGGAACCTGAAAATAACAACCACTATCTCTGTGCTAAGTGTCATTCACTCTGGCCGTGCAGCTCATGAAGCCAACATGACTGCAGAGGAGACGGAGGGCAGGAGCGAAGGTCTCCAGCCTCCAGTATTTGAAAGACGTAGCTGTAATATTTAGCGTGTCCTATCTAGTTCAGTAAGGGGCTTTACTTAGGCCAGGCGTGGTTTCAAAACACACGATTGGCACCGGGGCTCGGAGGGTGATAGGGAAGTATCTGTGAGGAGGTGAGGCTCTCTCCAGAGAGAGATGCACACGATGGGACGAATTAAGCTTCACAATCAGCTCTGCAGTTTGACAGAGCAGGGAGGAGAGGAGGAGTAAAAATAATGGAGACATGAAAATATATAATAGCTGGTGTTTATATGGAGAGCGTCGTGGCAGTAAGTGTGTCCCTGACTTCTTCATATTACTCAATAAACACTTTTCAGCATGGAAGAGAATCCAAGGTCATTGTGTGCAATGTTGTCTGACTGTTTGAGTCAATGTGGATGTCCGTGCACCAGCGCTGCACTGGGTAATTACATATAATCATCCAAATGTTTATACTGTACAAATAGCATAACTATGCTGAGTGAGTGGCTGTGTGGGATGAGTGTAGCTGGTGTTGTGAATGAGCCCATCTGCTGTGTGATTACCCGGGCTTATCCAGGCCAGACTCTGATTGTCATGCAACAAGATAGAGGGCCTCCTAACACTCTTCATGACTTTGATATAGTACATAAGATATAACCAAGGCACGTAATAAATGCAGTAGTATGGAAATGTGTCAAAACAATGTATACGCTCACCAGGACGAATAAAATCAGAGATATCAGTTTCCTTTTCATTGTCAGAAGGTAAGAAAGAAGTTGCTGTGTCGATTGCGTACAGTAACACCGTTTACATGCCAGTTGCAAGATTAAACTTTGGAACGGCAAGAAACTTCTCCTGCTGACCATTTAAAAAGGGATGACTACCAGATCCGTAGGTCTAAATAAAGACGTGATTAACTTTCCACAGGTCAGCAGCAAACTGGAAGTAATTGATTTTAGAGATGATTCTCAATTGATAAAAACAAGACTGAGTAGTCCCCTGTGCTTCTTTGAGTCAGAATCAGATGTGAAGTTACAAATTCCTGCAAGTACTTTGAAAAATCAAGTTTCCTGATCATTTTGAATGGTGCAGCAAATATGGCACAATTCCATAGGTTATACTCATTAAGCAGAAACATAAATGGTGTCCAGTACTGACCCTTGAGGCATGTTTCAAAGACGAGGAAGCCATCAAGTCCAGCCAGGTGAGAACTAATTCAGTTTATTAGAAAATGATAGGATGAGGATTTCTTTGTGCAGCCAGAATAGAAATGTTCTTGAAGAGAAGGCAGCTGTAGGACAGTTAATAGATTAGTACCATGTTCTGGAGCTGTGGGAGCAGAACCAATGCAAGAGACTTTCTAGGACATAAATACCTTTCCTCTGACAAGCCTCCACCACAGAACGTTTTCCACTCACATTTTCCAACTAATTCAGTTGTTTAACTCATGTTTCTTATTAAATTGAGCTTTGACACACACCTGCCAAACAGTAATCATGTTGCTGTATGTTGGTGTCGTTGTATGACTCTCATTTCGCATTTCCTTGCTAATTGCTGCCTGCTGTGTCATTTCCTGGCTGAAACATTATATTTAGTAATATTTATATTTAATCAGAGAACATTATGTTCTCTGATTTAAATGGTTCTTAGACAGGTTTTGGGCTTCCAGTCGTGTTTTTTAAAAAATGCCACTCTAGCTCTGCCACCGGTGCCCAGACTGGAATATCAATATTTACTTTGTTTATAGTCCAAATATGATATGAGCTTCTTATATTGGATTAGTTCGACTGAGCAACTATTTCTCATTACTTCTATTTTTATCTTTTTGGGTTGTTTCTATGGAGAATTTGGAATCACCAATTAACATGACTGCATGTCGCTGCATGGCGTTCCTGGAGGAAACCCACACACAGGTGAATTGAACTGCTGGACCTCGCGCCGTATGGCTTTGAACTAGTTGGTGATTATAATTAAATGTATAATGTTTTATATGTTGATGTTGTGTAACACTTAGAATCCATAAAGCCGTAAGAACACATCCAGCCCTTTGCATAGCACCTCTGAGGTTTGACCTGCCTCTGGCGAGAGTTAAAGGGGGCTAAG
>JAUMHF010000007.1:2528158-2542259 GCA_032359275.1 Microctenopoma steveboyesi | reverse complement strand
TGAATTCTAAGGTTCATTTGCTTCATCTGTGCTGAGAACGTAGGCAAACAGCCCCACAGCTGTTATC
Source organism: Microctenopoma steveboyesi (assembly GCA_032359275.1). NCBI lineage: Eukaryota > Metazoa > Chordata > Actinopteri > Anabantiformes > Anabantidae > Microctenopoma > Microctenopoma steveboyesi. The sequence continues at coordinate 2,542,192 of JAUMHF010000007.1, read as the reverse complement.
AGCCTCTGGTTCAAATGTAGCATGAGTCTGATTGGTGCACAGAAGCATGTGACTGTTTCCCGTCTGTCTCCCGCCCACTTCAACCAGGGACAAAACACAAATACAAAACACAAATACACAAATAAAAGGACCTTTTGAATATTGTGAATAATTTCCTATTATAGTGTCAGGTTAGGTTCCTTCATCAGAACAAAGCCGGTTCAGTCCTCATGCTTTCACGTATCACTACACACCTGACCCGACTCAGGTGAAGTTCCAGTCACTAAGAAGCTAACTGACAAATGACGCATAAGAGCAAACAGTCAGGCCCTGTTTTCACTGCAGAGGAGGAGACCAGCTTAATTTCTTTTTTTCACACCAGGACCAAGTGTCAGTTCACACAAACCACAAAAACATACATTTTCTCACTTGGTGTCTGCGCATAGTTTCAGTTTTACGTGTTAGGCTCTTGGCCTATCCAATTCTCCCAGAATATCACGGCCAGATATCACAACCTTTGCTGCTGAAAAAGACATGATCTGCTCTGTTTACAACTACTCATTTTAATCTACAATAAGGCTTATGGGGAAGTGTGATCTGACTCAAACTGAGACTCTCACAGAGTCAATGAGAAAACGAAAAAAAGAACTTTTTTTAGTCAAGTCAAGCCCGTGAGTCAATCTTCCTTTGATGTGGAGGCATCATTGGAACTAAGTCGGTCTCCCCGTCGCTGAAGGTTGTCAGTCATCCAGGTCATGGTTATCTGGAATATAAGGGTGAAACGGTGTCAAGAAACCAAACAAGTCCAGTTGCTTTGGATAAAACCTTTATGGAGAAGTTGCTCTCTGTGTCACATGCTGCTTCACACAGTTGAGCTCAGTTACGTCACCATGTATTCAACGCCACATCCATTCAGTCTGTATCAGTGAATCACCAGTCAGGGGAACACATGGCTTTCCTCACATTTCCCTTTCTCTAATGCTTCTTATCACAGACAACAAAGACGTTTTTGTGAAGTCTAGAAATGAGCAGATATATATTTTTGCTATTAGAAATACGGCAAAAACTTACACAAATGATTTATTTGATTTGCCTTTTTAAAAACAAAATATAGTCCGCTTGTTTTAGAAGCAGTGACCTTCCTTTAGATCTATTCTCACCTCCTCTAGTCTAAATCAGCTGCATACACCCTGCTGTACAATCCACACTCTGCTTGCATGGTGGTGAACGCTACTCACAATATGTTGCATAATCCTAAAAATACAAGTGAGTTATTGTTGCAGCTGAACACTAGCGTGCTTTTTGTGTAGTTTCTCAGCTATACATGTCTGCATGCTGTACGTGGCAGCAGTAATAAGGGGAAAGGGGAAAGGAGAGAGGAGAGAGGAGAGAGGAGAGAGGAGAGGAGCCAGGCACAGCTTGAACAGGTTTTAGGTTACTCACATGAGACACCGTCACTCCTAGCAGGTGGGAAAGAGGCCTGGTGTGTTTGTGCGTGTGTGAGTCAGAGGTTGTGGAGGTCAGTGGGTGCTTCCGTGAATACCTTCATGCTAGTATTTAGCCTCAGTGCTGCAGACCCTGTGTGCTTCTACCATGACAGCTGCTAATCTCTTGTCCCGGCACCACTCTCCCAAACTGGCTGACTGGAAATAGACGTCTGTGTGTGTGTGTGTGTGTGAAATATTGTCCTCCATTGTGTACATGCTTGAACTTGAACTACGTGTAAGCTGACACAGCAAAGTCCTCTTAATTACAGCGAGGATATATTTGCTCGATAGCCTGGGATACAACACATGGTGTGTGCGCGCTAATAGCAACAGTAGCATAAATGCACAGATCTTGCTCCATCTTTCTTGTGATCTTTAGTAGCTAATAAAGTAAGCAAAAATCACAGACTCACCTGTGGAACCAAGTAGTATCAGTATCTCTGCTTAGCAAAGGTGAGAAGTTGTACAGATTTAGTTCCCTAACAAGGCATTTCTTTCTTGCAGCTAAAAATAGCACATCAAATTCAGTGTGAAACACTGATTAAAATGTAGCAGTAGAGAATTTACAGCACACGTTACAGACTCAATATGTAGCTCAATGGCTTCAGTAGTTTTATTGTGTTAAGTAGCCCACACCATCTGTGTTAAAAGCTTAAAGCTATCAAAATGAACTTAAGCATACATTCTTTGTATTTATTCTGCATTTAATTCATTATATTGATTAAATGTCTGTTACAAGCATATATATAAAATTGAAAAGATTTAACTGCATCCAGGCTATGGATGAAGAAATTGCGATTAATCACAATTAATTACAGAAAACTTTGCGATTAATTAGTTAATAATTGATTCACAGCCATATATTATTATTTTACTAATCCCCTTGGAGATATTCTTTGTGGACAGGCTGCCTCGACAAGGGTTCGGGGTTTAGTGTCTTGTCCAGGAAGACATGTGGCCAAACCAGCAACCCTGAGATCCATAGACAAATAACACCTACTCCACCAGTCATGAACTGCTTTCATATTAGAATTGCTCACATCTCTGACTTTTAAAACAGTTTCAGTTCCATTTACATGACTTTGAAACAACATCTACATCAAAGTCATGTAAACATGCTCAAGGGTTAGTAGCCAACTCAGAGACATTTGACTCTGCCCTTACTGTAATACATCATTCATGTCTTAGATAACATCTGAAGGCAAACATTCAAATTAAAATCCACTGGCACGGTGGCTTAGCTCTGCCACTATATACTGTAGGTCATTTCATTCTAGCTTCTTACCCACAATACTATATTTAATGTCTTTCTATGCTTGTTCAGCACAGAACGTAATGACAGCTTACAAACATATGTATGTTCCTCTGCAAATGGGGCTCTACATGACGTGCCTGAGTGAGTGGCTCCAGAAGGGTGACTGAGTTCACAGCGTATGTGTGTGTGAGTGAGAGAGCTGGAGGGAGGGAGGGAGCGAGGTAGAGATAGACGGGACAACCGGGGTCGGCTGACCACAGAGGAATTCTCCCTGCAGGCCTCAAGGCCCACAGCTGATCATAGAACATGGTAATTAGCTTACCTCAGTGTACACACACACACACACACACACACACACACTACCACACTACCACAGCCTTACATAGCAAAACACATCTTTTACACACATAGCATTTAGAGACTTTCCTAAAATCCATGCGAGGTTGTATCTTACAGATTACAAGCTCACACACACGCGAACACAGTCTGTGTATCTCTGTCCTTGAGAAACATGGTGGAACAGTCAGCTGACACGGGACTTTGCCACACACCTGACACTGCAGTGTGGAAATGGGTCAGGCCGTATTTGCAAAGCGCAGTGTTTGTTTTAACGTGTGTGGAAACCAGATGGGTGGAGTCAGTCAAACCAGGACAGTCCAGGATAGTTGTTGTCAACTGCAGTCAAATTTAGAAAAGAATAGAAAGTCAAAAACGTGTTGCTGAGAAAAGGACGTGTTTTTGTTTCATCCGAAGTTTTATTCCTGTCAAAGTGGGAAACGAGCTCAAACTGCACGGCTAAAATCGGTCGGTTGGAACCTACAGCAGTAACAGTAAACAATAAATATATTCTACTTTTACAGAATCTCTATTCCATTTCAGCGTCTTCGGGTTAAACTCGTCCAATAGAAACACAGTACACTGTGACTGAGCCAGTGGTTCACAACAGCATCAGGTTAAATATTAACATTCTATTATACATGTTTCACTGTAGGCTTTCCAACACAACATTTTAGTTATCGTTATGATTTCCTACATCCGGGAGAAGACAGGAGGGAATCAGAGAGTGTGCTCCTGGGAAAAGGAACAGAACTTCAGTCTGACCTTCAACACCCTGCAGCTCACAGCTCGCTGTGTAACAGGTAACGGGTGATATTGAGGTGTTGACCATCATATGACCGCCACAGAGCCACATGATCTGAACACATACACACATGCTTGTGTTTCTGTAGCTGCGAGAACCCTCAGTGTCATAATGCATTCTCCAGCCTCTTAGACCAACCGTACTCATACACTAAATGCCTAACCTCACCTCTCACCATGAACCTGACCGTAACCCAGGTGTTAACCCTCAGACAGCTTGTGCCTTTCTCACTATGATCTAATAATATAGGACAAGATATAAGAAACATCGAGGCGGCGTCTCGCTCTGTCTCCTGACTGAGCAGGCAAACCCCCGTGATGAGTGGCGCGTCACAGACCACCTTAACTCTCTCCTTCCTGTTGTCTGAGCGTGTGCTAATTGATCATGAGACGGAGGGAGGAGGAGGAGGGAAGAGGAGGGAAGCGTGAGCATAGAGAAAGACACACACATGAAGAGAGGAACAGACGTAATTTACTTCTATTGAATAACTATTGGCATCAATTTTTCAATCTGCAAACTCCAGGAAACCGGGACCCAACAGTTCAGTTAAGTTGCGTATGTGTTTGTTTCTGTTACAATGAAACACGTGAAAATAAGAAAACAAACATCAGCTTTTTGATGAAACACAACAACAACAGAAGAAGCTTCCTTCTTGGAGTTTCCTTGTGACCTACTGTACAGTCTCTGCTCGATGTTCCTGTGTGACGTACAGTTGACAGGAGCCTGTGGCTGCAGGATCCTGTGACAAACCACTTTACGTAACACACTACTGGGTCCACGTGGTCCTGTCCAGCTTAATGGGAAACACATGACACAGTGAATCTGTATTGTGAGCTGATCTGAATGAGGCGGACAGCTGAAGGCCTGGAGAGGGCAACTCAGCCAAACTCCAAATGTTTTTAGGAATTCAGAACGGACCATTTAATTAATGGCTGTGTTCGTTACATCATTGTTTCGCAGTAGCTGCGTGGTGGTTGTGTACAGATTCAGAAACCTGGTCCCTGTCCACACACCCGTGGACATGCCTGTTGTTCAGCTTTCTACTGCAACGTTTTATGACTTCTCTGAATCATAAATCTGTCGTTGATTAACGGTGTATTTAGCAACGTGTTAATCACTGCAAACTCTTTTCTCCACCGTTCATGCCGAAGAGTTCCTGCTCATTCTGAACATTAATTCTCTTTAATGACCTGAAGAGCAGGATTTTCATGCATGTGGCCTGACACATTTACATGTGGTAAATTTGAATGCGAAACCATTTAGGGACTGGTTTAACCCCCAAACCACTGACTCATATTGGCTCAATGGGGAACCAGCATTGTCATACTTTTGCAGCTCTGCTAAGAAGAACTCTTATCTCTCTTCTCAGAAGATTCTGGATAGACTTATTTGAATCAGTATTGAGATTAGAGTGAAACTGAAAAGGGTTCTGATATCTGTCCCTTTTCTGAACCTGCACACACTTATGCCTGCATGCAACAACGCATGATCGTCACCGTTCCAGCAAATGGCTTTATTTTTTTATGACATTAATACACTTATGTATGTTACATTCAACCTTTTACATTTTAAAAATTCAGGTTTTACGCTAAAAAACAGCTGCTAACTTTGAAATCATAATGTATTGCTTAAACAAGCCTATGAAACTTTAACAATATTCATGATTGTGACGCAAATGTTGCATGTGTGTGAGTGGATGCGATTTCTGATGCATATTTCCTGTTTCCCTTGTGCTGCGCCTGTGTCTATGGAGGCCTGTGCTAGACAGAGAGGCCTCGGGGAGTGGAATCAAAGTATCTGGTTGTGGTCAGACCAGTCATAAGCCATAATGCAGGGTGAGGAACATCTCTGGCCTGAGGGCTAGAAGGTTTTGAGACAATACTGCTGCTAATTCTGTTTAAAATGGCAGCCAGCTGTCTATCTGGACATGTACCTGTCTGTCTGTCTGTGTGTCTCATCTTTGTAAAATCTGGTGCTCCAGAGCTGATGTGCAACTTGTTTATGGAAACTCTATCCTCCCATATTTGATTGCTTCCTCGTCCAGGCCTCCCAGTCATGACTCACTCTATGAGCCATCACCACTGACACCAACAGTCTTTCATGCTCCATGTTACTCTTTCTGGTTTTGTGTGTGTGTGTGTGTGTGTTTTGGGAAACTTGCACTGATTCTTTTGAACGAGCATGTCGTGGTTTTGTGTTCCTCATTCGTGAGTGCAGCATATTCATTGGCGATCTGAGGTTGTGTTCTGTCTTGTATGTAGACCAGATGATAGAAAGATTGACAGCTCGTAAATAGTTATCAGACAAAACGATAGATTTTTACCATCAGCAATAACTGACGCTTTGAGTCGTAAAACAATGATTGACCCTGTTAAAGTCCCAGCAAGAGACTACACTGTGTTATTCTGCACTGACAGCTGTTTCTGAATGTCTTCAATGCGATTAGAGGTGACGCGGGGCAGTACAGTAGAGCTTATGTTAGTTATCAAAGGCGGGTAAATCGTGGTCCAGAGTCCAGCTCTGATATGAGAGGTTATGAAAGGCCTGGTTTAGCTTTTTCTTTACCTAGAAAACACGCGGTAATACAAGTCCTAGATCAGCAGCTCGTCGTGGAGTCATAAGCGCATAATAACATCCAACCTTTGTGGTGTCTTTGCAGTTTAGCAGACAAAGGTCCACAGTAGGTTTGGTTAAAATATAACCGACATGCTCTGCAGTGTCAGCTCCAGTCTCAGCAGTGGCACGACTGTAAACTCTGGAAAGGACCATGTCCAAATGTCCAAATCGACGCAGTCTCCTGAAAAAGAGCCATTTGAAATCCATCACTGTTACAACTACAACTTTACATTTGAAATTTACCTTTCAATCAAATGGGATGGGGGTTGAACCGTCAGCCCTGCGGTCACTGGGCAACCCACCACGCCTCCAGTTTATGTTTCTGCAGTCATGCTCATCAGTCGTAACCTTATCTAACCTCATCCCGCTGGCCCTCCGTGACGCAGCGCCATCCACTATTCATCACCATCTGTGGTCTGCCTCCACTGCCGCAGCATGCAGTGGTTAATATGGAGGTGCTGGAGAGATGCACGTATGGCGGATAAGGATAGAGTTTGGGGGCAGGAAGGACACGGAGTTGGAAAATGTGAATTAGTCATTGTTATTTAAAAAATGCATATTGTAGGTTTAGAGGTGACCTTGGTGCAGACGACAGCACCTGATCACGTAACTGTTCAACGCCGCGATCATTTAGTCTTTTAAGAGAAATGAAAGTGGAAAATTAGCTCAAGGAAAATTCCAGAATTCCAAATTCCAGATAAGGGAAAGAGAGGAAGTGCCATCAGGACATAAGAAGATTTCTCACCTGTTTGTTACCAAGCTCAGACCAGTGTGAGAGAAAAGGTGACTGACAGGCACAAACATTTACTTGATGCTATGTGTGTATAAGTGGGGGTATCTGCGCGCTCAGTGTGACTCTGTGTTTGGCTGTGGCATGTGAATGAGACTGTGTGTGCGTCAGCGTGTATAGTGTCTTGCTGACAGCAGTGTCCTGGCTGTGATGTGGCCGGCCGAAGATGCTGACAGGCCGGTGTTGTTTCATTGTCCTGCTGGGTTCTGTCGGAGCAGGCTGGGACACAGTCGCCGGTCTGCCCCTCTGATCACGCCCAGGCCCGTCATTTAAACATACACAACCCTTAACCCCTTCAGTACTTAATAGTATTTGGCAGGTATGTGCTTTTGTGTTTTAGAGGTCCACTGACATTCCTTTTGTTGTGGAATATCTTACATTTCAAAGCAGCACTAATCAACATTTTAATGTCAAAAGATGCAGCACTTGTGTGTGAGGTGAAAAAGGGCCCTAATAGTGATGAATGGACCCAACTCTGCTGCTGCCCAACACTCCCACACTTTAGCTTAGTTCTTGGTTAGTAGTTCCCTGCTTTGGTTTTCTGGTCTGCAGCTTTAATGTTTTCGTTTACTTTCACCTCTCTGATTGACAGCATTTTTGGATGAACCTACTCCATACCTGTTGAGGCTCGAACAGCAGGTAGATTAAGGTAACAACTAGTTGGTGAAGATCATGGCTCCCACCGCAGCTAAGTGACTGGATATTTTCTCAGGAGTTGGTGAAGATTAAAGTCTTAATCAGTCTTTTATTTTGACCATAAAGTCTTTCACATTAAAATAATAAGCTCTATGTTGACAGCGGTTTTTACGTAGGTAGAGAAAGTAAAGTTAGTATAAACATTAAATCCTGAGGCTCAGGGTGGTGTTGAGGTAACTGATTTACCCAGTTAAACACACATTTATTTAATTATTTGCGAGTATGGTCAACCTTAATCACTTAATGATAAAATTAAGTGAATCAAATTTACTGACTATTACAGCTTAAGCTTAAGACAGAAGTGCAGAAGTGAGTGACGCTCACCAATCAAACCAGTCAGACAATACATTTCTGCTTGTTCACAGAATTTTGTAACATTCTCGTTTATTGTACTAAAGTTTCATACTGTAGCTCTACGAATTCTCTCTCAGTGATGGAGCAGAAGGATGGAAAAGAAAGAAGAGGATGATAGGAATGAGTTTCTGATTTACTTCTGAGGTCCAGTTTTAGTCATTGATGAGCTCCATATCTTTCGGCACATTTCCACCTCATCACACTCTGCTGAGAGAGTAATGTCACCGTTTTAGTTTTCTCTTTCGCCTTATTTTTCACTGTTACGTCCTCCCTCCTGCTCTTGGAGGGCACACTGTAAGATAAGAAATATGCTAATTATAGCAGAGGTAGATGATTGTGACCAAGGACGTCTGTCATAATAAACACTTAACAGGAGACAAGGGCACTGAGACACACACACACACACATATATATATATTGTGCTACTTTGTTGAGGCTATCACTGCATAGATACTCAACGAGAAAAAAAAACTACACTCGGCCTGGTGGCTATTCTCACTCTGTGTGTGTGCGCGCGTGTGTGTCTGTGTGTGCATGTGTGCCTTCATATGTGTACAAGTGATAAAATCTATATTGATGGCCAATAAACTCAGCCTTAGTGTTTTTATTTCTTTATGGATCCCTGTGTAATAGCTGTTGTAAACTATGTCAATAGGTAACTGGCCGCATACCATTACAAAACCCTGTACCCTAACAACAATGCTTGTTCACCACACAGTTGGGATCATTCTAAAAAGGGTAATTAGTAAGTAGAAGGTTTAAATAACACTTGTTGATAAAATTGGTAGATGTGCGTGTGTAATGAGTGAGGTGACACTGTAGTGTTTCTGGTTGGAATGCAGCCCAGGTGTCTGGGAGGACATCTGGATTGAAGATTGACTTGTCATACCTGCCAATGATCTACAGCCGGCAGGAATCTAGCAAACACACACACACACACACACACACACACACACACACACACACACATACATGTTTCTATCACTTCAGGGTAAATTACACCAAGGAGCCAAACTCAAAATCTAACTTTACATTTACTGAACTCTTCAGTCTGACCGGAAACAGACATACTTTATTAAATGCAATCAGTTCTATACATTTTATATGTGTATTATTATTGTAGTACATATAGTATTGTAATAATATAATATTGTTGTGAGGTTTACAGGTCTTGGTTTAAGTATATACATTTAAAATGATATGTGGTCATCATACCTAACTTTACCTACACAGACAGAGAAATGCATTAATGTGCAGGTAGAAGCAGTCAAGGGTTCAAAGGTTAGTTTCTCAGTATGAATACATGTATGGCTTTGTAAGGTCAATACAGAAAGCATCATCATGATGACAACATGGATTGTCTGTGCTTGAGTTTCTTTTACAGCTGAGGAGACAGAATTTGAAATGGAAAATACTGATACATGCCTCAGGTTTCAATCAATTCACTGTGCGTTTAATTAGACTCGATGAGTAATTTGATATATTGGCAAAGTGACAATTACTTTCTCGCTGAGAGCTGTTTGGGCAAATAACTTTGCCTGCCCACAACCACTCTCATGTCTCTAAGGCAAATAGGAAGCTAGAAAACAGTCAAATGGCCTGACTCGCTCCAAATGGAAGTCTGCTGGTTGCCTGGTAATGTCCATTCCTCCTGAACAATTCATTTCTCTCCAACCACGAATTGACATTTTTCATTTATGCCTCTGTTCTGAGCTTTAGAGGTGCTGTGAGGTATTTTTTACCCTTTGGACAGGACAGGATCATGTCAAACTAAACTAATAGCCCCGCTGACTGTGAGTCTTTGTCTAAATCTTGCCAAGAAAGAAAAGATGATGTCTTACAGTTAGTTAATGAAGCCTAATAACAAAAACAGACCGGTGACCAGTGTGTTCAGAGATGAGACAGTAGCCACGACAGAAATGTGACCAGTTAAAGCAGTGGGGGTCAACAACAGGTCGGAGGTCACAACAGCACGTGAAAAGAGGAGGAGGGAGAAGATGAGAAAATCAGAATGGACAGAAAGACAGACGACGAAGGAGGCCAACGAGAAAAACAGAGCAGCAATCCTGCTTCACTGTGAGCCCCATATGTGCACGTTGGTGTTAGTTCCTAAATGTGATTAGAGGGCATGGATGGGTGTGTGTGTGTGTATGTGTTTGTGTGTGTGTGTGTTAGAAGAAGAATCATCTGCAGTGAGCAGCTACAGAGAGCGCTCAGGGAGCTAGCGCTAAGCGTCTCGCTCAGGGACACGTATGGCGTGGGGGATGGGCTGGGAATCGACCCTGCTATCTCTGCATCCCTCTGCCTTAACCACTGAGCTACCAGGCCGCTTAGTGAGAATGACACAGAGAGAGCAACAGACACAAAGCAGATAAATGAACAAAAGCAAAAGGAGTAAGATACAGCTAGTTAGCTGTAGCAATAGCAAATAGTGTTTCAGTGGAGAAACCAGATGGGCGAGTGGGCATGTGCACAAAGCATGCTATCCTGGTACTGGTGGTGGCAAAACAAAAGCACACCTACAACCTTTTTCTGAACAAATGAGCATAGGAAACCTCCCCCGAGGAGGATTTTTGTGTATATGGTTTACACCATCATTTTGGTCATTCTAGTAGACATGCTGGCACTTTACATCCCCACTGCATGCATATAGGAAACTGAGCCAGACCGAGTGGTCATGTCTAAACATAAACTCTGCAGCATGTAATATAGTCTGTGTGTAGAAACTGGGTTATGCGACTTGTGTGCATGTGTGTGCATGCGTCTGTGTGTTTTTCTGCCCGTCTGTTCAGTTTCAAGGACAGGTTAAAAATTGTTGTCTTTTTATAACACTGGCAGTTCAGCTCGTGCATGTGTTGGCATGTGTGTGTAGCGAGGTAAACTTAGTGAATTGGAGAAAGAAATTTTACGTTTGTGAGAAGCCAAGTGTAGAAAGATTTTTGCGATACTATCGACAACGGTGAGAAAATTCAGACTGAAAAACGGGTATGAGTGTGTGTGTGTAAGCATGTTCACACCTGCATGTCCTTAGGCCTTTCAGCCCTGCTGTGCCGTGCTATCAGAGTAGTTATGATCGCATATGAATCAGCCCTTGTACACACACACACACATATTTTTCCATTGAAGTGTGAAAAAACAGACTGCGCCGTCAGAGAAGAGAAGATGACTCACCTGACCTGCATATTTCACACACTCATTGCACTTGTATGTGAAACAAACATATCACTGTTATTTTCGACATGTTTATATGTCTATTCTCACAGCACATACTGAGGTGAAGGTGAAGTACATCCTGGACCACATTACAAAACCTCAGGTCAGAGGCCCAGTTGTACACATTAGCATCAGTATTTTGTAAAACATTTCATAAAATTTTGTTGTTTGTTAGCCAAGAGAGAACTTATATGGTTAAACCTAAATGAATACTCTCAGTAATTCTAGAGCATCTATAAATACTTTTCAGATTCTGTATTGTACTGATTTTATTAGTAAATGTTGGCAGGTACCCTGGTAAGCAGGCTAGCACAACAGCTAATTTAGTTAGCTAATTAGCTTGCTAATGACACTAACTAAGCTAACAGTATTTTCTGCAGAAAACATACAATAAGGTAATCAGTAAGAGTAATAATTACATTAAATACGCCTTTAGTATGTTGGCTTTAAAAAACCAGTATGTCGTTTCATTTCTTAAATTGAGTTGGATTTTTAAAGCCCGTAACATGGTCGGGATGAAGCTGGACTGAAGGTGGTTTCAGAGTGGAAAATGTTGATCAAAATGAATGAACCATCCCACGATGTGTTGGCCAGTTATAGGAGCACGTTTAAATGCTCCAGACACAGGAAATCTTTCCTCCCTGTGGCCATCTCACTGTACAACCCCTCCACATGAAGAGGACAATTATTACACCCTCCACGACTTCCCAGGCTGACTACATATACAGCCTGCTGTCACTGATGTCATGTTATATTGTTATCGTTGTATTGCATTTGTTAGTATTATGTTTCATTTTTTGTATTATTGGTATTACTCTCATTTGGCAAATCCTAATTTACTCTGGGACTAATGAAGTATTTATGATTATGATCAATTGTTTTCTAGCAATAGACAATTGTAACAATAGAAATGTGACTTGTCAAATGTAGCTGCCATACGCCTGAGGCCTGAAAGACGATTGGAATGCAGCTATTATTAAAGTTGTTAACTGTAACCCTAGTTTTTTTATCATGCCATGTGATAATACTGTGAATGTGAACTGTATTTGTGAATAAACCTTAACCCCTAACACGTTATGCATGTAGCTAATGTCCTGCTGCACAAATGTTGTATGTTGAGAAATGAGATATTTAAGCTCGGTATAAAAAATGACCCCTATAACATTTGTTCATCACACCACCAGCTTTCTCTCATTAAAATGTTATCATTGGCCTTACCACCTTAAACAGCAGCGTGTTACTGAAATGGAATTAAACAGTGCTGATTCTCTTTGAAGCTGTATAATTACATAACAATGAAGACGTGCCCTCCGCCGCGCTTCACTGTTTTCCTCTCCTCATCGAGTTTTCATTTCTGCAGCTTGGAATCGCACCACACACTCAGAGCCCTCTGTTGTCTCTGCTATGCCTGGAATTGCAGAAATGGCCATGTGTCGCTCTGAGCGTTACACAAAGTGCAGTGACGTTTAATTCCTTTGGTATATATTTTTTAAAGAAAACCTTCACAAGTTTTCGTTGCTGTTTAATATTTTCTGTTGAAAGTTCTGTTGGACTCATAGGATGTGTTTTTACAACAGTGCCTGACATGTGAATACAGGTTACAGGTACTCTTTGATTTACGACTGTATAACACCTACTTCATGACAGACACAAGCATTGTATTTGATTATACCGAAAAACACAAATCAAACACAACCAACCCCAAGTTGATACATGTACGCTGCAAAACACACCCTGTCTATTTCAATAGTTCTTATTAAAACACTGCTCTCTGCTAAGTAGACACCTTGCTTATTCGTCACGAGGATGAAAAACGAGCTGCTACAGGTATGTTCGTATTAAAGCTCAGCGGAGTGAGAGAACAATGTGGTTATTTACGTGCCCTGATAACAGAAATGAGGAAACCCTATTATCTTAATGCTGTCTGTCATCTATTTTCACTTCACTTGGCTTTCAAAGTGGTGGTTTATTGGGGGGCGTTGTTGTTTTTGTCCTCAGATGTTTGTATGGTGAGACAAAGGACAAATCCCGAAATGTGTAGTTTATAGTTGGTCTACCAGCTCCAAACAAGATCATATCAGTGTGAAATGGGCCACATTGCATTGAATAAAATGTTACATGTGTAGTTTACTAAAGTACACGTTTCAGACTGGAACTAAATAAATACAGTCAAGCACATTTGTATAATTTAAAATTCTTTCCTTCCTGCAGCCTTTACATTTTTAATCTAATCTGTCTCTTTCTCTCGGCACCTTTCACACAGAAAGACAGTGGATTTATTAACATACATTCACCTACACACACACACACAGTCTTTGTTTGTGGCCAGTGTTGCATGTCAGTGACAACAATGATGGCTTGTGAGAAACAGGCGGGAGACAACCTATCCTTGACATCACAGGGTCAATAGCAAAGCCTATCAAATTACTCCCACAATCATTAACTACTTGGTCCACTTTCTACTGACTGTGTGTGTGTGTGTGCGCGTGTGCGTGTGTGTGTG
>JAUMHF010000007.1:2447346-2527099 GCA_032359275.1 Microctenopoma steveboyesi | reverse complement strand
ACTCCCACAATCATTAACTACTTGGTCCACTTTCTACTGACTGTGTGTGTGTGTGTGCGCGTGTGCGTGTGTGTGTGGACAGACATTTCTGTGCATGCATGGTTGGCTCAGTCAATCACTCAGCCCCACTAGGCTTTCTTATGCAACAGGTCATTGCTTTTGTTGACTAATGACCTTATCAAGTCTCTGTACACAGTGATGTCATTCCCAGGTGAATGTGTGTGTGTGAGGCTGAGGGGGGTGATGTTTGCTTGACTTTAGGTTGCTAAGAAGAACCATATTCTGTAATACTACAGGTATTTTAGTTTCTTGTGATGTAGGTCATTGCATGACGTTGGCTTTAGGATCTGTGGAGGAAAGAAATGATGTTTTCCAGCATGTGAAGGCCACTTTCACTCGTTCACCTACACGGGGCATTTTGTACAAACATATGAGCTAAAGTTGTTAAGCTGGTAGTTCAATGGATGTTTATTCTCAACATTATGACTTTAGTCTTGACTTTGCAACTATTTTAAATTGTGTTTTAACTTCATTTCTGACATTACATACATGTGGCTTTTGTTACTGAACTTATCTGTGAAGGTTCTCAGTCATCCAGGTCATGGTTATCTCAAAAAAGGTTTATCCAATAGCAACTGGACTTAGTAGGTTTCTTGACGACGTTTCGCCCTTCAATCCAGAGGCCTTTCCCAGACTTGGGATTTGGATAAACCTTTTTTGAGGTTACTGAACTTACATTCTGCAACACTACGTATGATGTAATGTACCTTCTGGGTTGGCGGTGGTTGTTGGTGCTCCATGAATTTGATTCCTCGGGAGATTCCTTTTACTGTAAGGACACATTTTATTCACTCTCAACACAAAATTAGTTTTAATCACCCAACATAAGTTGCTAGCTCTGGTTATTAACTGGTTGTTTTCCATCTACTTACCGAGATGCGGCATCCAATTAACCTGTGGTACTTGTTTAATGTTAGTCTTGGAGCAGCATGGGGGAATCTCCAGCTGCCCAACGTTGTTCAGTCAAAGTTTTTAGTCAAGCACCTGCTCATCACCACACACAAACACACACAGTTATGCTGACATCCACACACACATATGCACTCAGAGGTGCCAAGAAATTCCTGTCTAATTGTGCAGCTCAGGTGAATTAACTATGACAAGTGCAAACCAATCTCTCTCTATCTCGGTCTTCCTGCTTGTCTTTGTCAGTGTTTGTGTTCGCTTGGCCTCCATTCAGCTCTTACGTAACTGCTGGTGAGAACCTGCTGGCTGTTCAAACAGGTCGGCATAACAGAGGATTAGAGGCTGACGGACACGACCCACATACTGAGACGCTTCCCTGCAGGTAGCTGTCAGCCTGTCGCCCCTCGCCTGCACACACACACACTCAGAGGCGCTGTATGCCCTCGCAGAGGAATCTGCTTCTGTCATGTTTCATGATCAGAGTGTTACAAAGATAACAAGTGGCTGCCAACGCTGGAGCAGGTGACTGCCGTGCTCCTAGAGTCGCTGTAAAACCTGTCTCAAGGCCACACATAGACTTTCCTTTGTTCTGCTTGTTTTGTTTTTTCTGTTCGAGCCGCGATGACTCATTTCAGATAAGTGTCCAATTCAGTTTGTGCAGGATCGCTGTTCTTTTTATGTGCTATCTAGAGATGACCAGGTTTCCGCTCTCAGAAAGTGTCAGTTGAAAGTTGAGTTTGGCCATGTGCTGTTTTTCAGCGGGTAGCGTGTTAGTTCATGTGTAGGCAGTTCATTTCAGGCTGCCGCTGAATCTTGTCCTACGAGCCCATGTTTTAGGCTGGTTAATTATCTGAAAGAGTTGGGTGCTGCAGTCCTCAACATTGCTCAAACAATTATAAGTAATGTAACGTCGATGGGTGAATAAACATCTTCAATTTCACATTACATGACATAAAATGATGTTAATGTTAAACTGAACACAGTGGAAAACAATCTGATGACAGGCACCACTGTAAACTGTAAATATCAGCCGTTGGAACTGCATCGCTACAACACAACAAACACATAAGGCTTGAGTCATACACTATTTTTTCACACTGTTTGTGTAACCCTGCCCAGGAAGCCAGATGAGTGGGGCTTTACCACACCGTACCACAGACTTCAGATAACCACAAGTTCGCTGGCTGCATTTGTCTCTGATTAGTAATTTCATTGACAACGCCTTCAATATGTCCCCAACCGTGCTAAGCGGCTACTTCAGGCGGGGAACAGAGTGTGAAAGTCCGGTCTGATGGAAGGCAAGTTCAGAGAGCAAATCCCGCTTCATCCCTTTAAACCGTCACCGCGACACTGTGTGCCCGCTGGTAGGTAACCATGACGATGGAAGAGTGGCGCACAAGCACTTAGCATACCCAGCGTGACATCCATCACGTCTGCATGACCTGCTGAACTGAAGCAAGGCCCCTCTGGCATGTGGTTAGGTCATGTGTATGTGCATGCATGTGCTCTTTTCCCTTGTTTGTCAGTGTGAAGCAGACAATCAGAGGAAGCAGCTCCTGGAACAGCAGATCAGATGCCACCAACATTAAAGCTCAACTAGATTCCAAGTGTAACACTGTTCAACAGCAACTTTTTTCCATGTTAAAGTACAGTCACAGCTAATAAAACACTTCAGCGCGAGTTCAGTTTAATTCATTTAATGCGGCACCACACAACTCCCCAGGAATGATTTTCTGTCTTTCATATGCGAATCAGTAAACTTTCAAGGTCCTGTCGAGGGGATTTTGTTGCCTCTGAGCAGAGTCAGGTTGGATGCGGTAAGCTGCGCCAACTGCTTCACATCTGACTACTGGCAACACAAGCCAACAGCCATATCTGCCCAAATGTTCAACCGCTCTTTCAACTTAGACGACGTGCTTCGGTGTTTCGCCCACATTTTCACTCCCTGAGTTGAAATCATTTAGCTCAACTCAAATGACAATAAAAAGCTCAGGTACATTTACAGCTTGGACACAATGCTAAACTGTAGATTGCAGTGAAGCACCCACGTTGTTTTTTTTAGAAGAGCCCTCTGGTAGTTAATACCTCAGGATTAATAAAGGCTGCATGGGACATTCCACTGTGTGTGTGGGGGGGTTCTTACTAACACAAACATGCTTGCCCCCAGAATTTATGGAGAGGAGGTAAGTGCTTGTCATCACTCTCAGTTCCGGCACTGGTGTCTTTTTTTTGGCAGACGTGACACCATGGTTCAAAAACTTGCTAAGATTCGTATCAAAAGCTGTACGAGCTGCACAGAGCTCCGAACTGACTGATCTGACTGAAAGACATCAGTCATAAGCTGAAAGCACTTTCATTTCTGTACTCGTGGGTCGATTCTGTGGCGCCACAGGAACATAGACACGTCACAAAGAAACACGTGTGAAGGGTTAAACAAAGATGATCCGTACCATTTCACGTACTTGTTAATGTCATACCTGTGATTGAACTTTGTGTCGCGCAGATGTGTTGAGACCGTGCGTCACTGTGGGGTCTCCAGCCCAGCACTCACTCTCAACCACCAGCGTGTCTCAACCACAGGCCTGACTCATCATGCTGTTGTTTTTTTTGCTGTTATTCACTTGGCTCTCTGTTGTTCCATGACCCTCACCTTTGCACTAATTCCTCCCCAGGGTGAGGGAGCATCTCACTGTGCCACCCCCCCCACCGCCTTGCGCTCTCTCTCTCTCTCTTTCTTCAGTATTTTCCTCCTGATTTTTTCTTTTATCTCGACTTGGACTGGGTTTCCTGACAAACAATTGGAGGAACCCGGCAGTCAGAGGTGTCACGCTCTCTCATCTCTCTGTATCTCTGTCGCATGCATAGACAGAACACACACATGCACGTGTTTCGGACAGCTGGTGAGGTGAGGGAATTCTGAAGGAAGCACTGGTTCCTGTCCAGAGGTTCATGGATGGCGACTCTATCAGCTGGGGATTCAGCTCGACGGCGTTTGAGTTCAGTTTAGCATCGTGCGCTATAATTTAGAATAGCTTCAAAAGTACAGATTCCCGTTGCACTGGCCATTGTTTCTATCAGCTATGATAACATAACTGTGGTAATTGCTGGGGTCAAGCAAATATTTCATGATTTAGAGAGTAAGGTCATTAAGCAAATTCCTCCACTTTGAGCATTGAGGCAGACAGAATAATTGACAGGACTCGTTGGCGTAAGCTACGGCAGTTCAGACTGATTAAACTTCATCCATATGTAACCAAATGACATGACAAAATCATTTCAAGGCAAGACATAATCACATAGAATAGTCAACACATTTTCCTTGACGTAGGTAAAGAAGAAAAGCCGAACAAGGCTTAAAGTGAACGGCCGCCTGCCTCGATTGGTTGGGGTGAGTGCAAAGCGGAGAGAGAAAGGAAGAGCAACAGCAAGCAGTATAAATTACACTGGGCGGGTTGGCACAGCCAGTGACAACATATGGGAGACATATTGTACAGCTTCGAGGCTGGGGATGCCTGCAGGTAGCTCTGCGTCACCTAGAGCCACCTCTAACTTTTAGCTTTATCAGAGAAGAGAGTCTTAAAAGTTGGCAAACCACATAACGTATTATTATGTTGGTAACATGGCCTGTGCTCTGACTGTGTATTCAGACCACTGGGTGAGGTTGGGGGAAATCCGTCCATCGGATGGCACTTTGTTTATCAGCTACATTTTCTACAGCTTTCCTTAGTGGTCATGGTGACTGTGTAAAGTTTGTCTTTTCAAAGTTGTGGATAACCGAGTCCTCAGTGCCTGAAATGCCAGCTTTCCGTGTTTGTGTGTGTGTCTGTCTTGGAATGACTATACTTTGTTTAAAATTGTTAAATATGCATTTGACAAGGGTTTTATAGGAAAACAAGAGTCATAACAACTCATGACTGATCTTACCTAACACAGTCAAATTAAATCATCAGAGTACACACACACACACACACACACACACACACACACACACACACAGGAAAACAGCTGGACCCCAACCCTCAGGTCAGTGGTCCACTGTGTTGACTGACAGGTGCTTTAACAGGTGGTGATTGGCTCTAACCTCACCTGAGATGAAGCAGTTCGCTGACACTTGACACACATCCTCACACACAGGAATGCAGTCACCTACCTAACCCCCGCACTCTTTATGCTAACAATGTCCGCGCGACATCTCAAACCGTGTCCCACATTTCATCTATCCCACGTTCACTTGGAAATGAAGACATCCTGTTTGATCTGTATAGGAATTTCCCTCTCTCCCAAGTCTAGGACAGAGAGAGAGAATGCGACAATGCACCAGTTAAAAAGGTTTGGTCTCCATTGAAACTGGGTCCTCTAAACTCCCTGTAGAGCCCCCGGGGCCCCCATTACGGTTCTGGCCTGTATAGAAGGCGCTGTGGCGCTGAACACTGGGCCTCCTTGTATTCCTCTGGTGCCCCAGCCGAGAGCCATTGACAAGCCCCACAATGTCCTGAGCGCTCCTTTACAGTAGAGAAGGGTTCTTTTCTCTAAGGGGTGGCTCGGGACGCAGAGAGGGGTACCTACTTTTTCACAAGGAGCCCTCTCCAAAAGAGGCATCTGCAATCTGTTGCTTGGCCCCAGCTCGGTCCAGCCCCTTCGCCCCTTCAGCTCCTTTTTATTGCAAACCATCCACGAACAAGGACAAATCGACCATGAATTCCTCAGTGGCTGGCAGCCGCTGCCCGCTCCAGCTCTGTAAACCCTCTTTCTCGACTTTTCTCTAGTACTATCCCCTCTCTCTGAGCATTCAATCTCCCTCCCTTCATTCTCTAACTCTGTCCTTTGTCCAGGAAAAAAGCCCCAAAGGCCTGTTTTTTTTCCTACAGTACCCGTTTGCTTCTCTCCTGCTTCTTCTTCATGTCTTTCAACTGCTTCCCACTCTCTGTCCGTGAGTAAAGTGGCAAAGGCATGAGGTGAGGGGGCTAACGAACAGGGTTCCCAATAAAAGGTCTTTATACAGAGCTTGTGAATGAGAATCTGTTTTTACAGGGCATCCGCACATCCACATTTTTACTAACACAGAAAGTTAAAAAGACATTATGAGCCTTTGATGTAGGATGGTTTTTACTGAAAATCACAAAATTGATTGAAACACTGTAGATGTTTAGTGTACCAGTCTGATAACCTGTCCGTCAGCAGGTTGTCTTCCTGTCTGTCTGAAAGGACTTCCATGTAGCGGCTTGGCTGCTGAGGGCCACATAATAGCTGCTGTATAATGGAGGCTCATTCAAGCCAGAGCACCATTTAAACCCACCTGTGATCCTCCTCCTCCTGCTCTTCATCCTCGCATCCTTGCTTTACTGAGGTGCAGTTCAAGTGCTATATAGATTGCCAGAAACAAGGTGTTTAACATGAAAGCTAACACGCAGTCGACATGCAGGGGCTTTGGGAAGTTTTGCAAGTCTAGCTGCCCAGTCTAACAGATTCTAGGCCGGAAATGCAATTCACACTTAAATACAACAGTTGTTTGAAAGGTTTGATGGTTCCAGTGGGCCAAGAGAGAGAGAGATAGAGATATATATATATAGAGAGAGATGTGTTACGGTAAAGTTACGTTGCTTTGTTTTAAATAATGTTTAAAGAAAGAGTTTTTGGAGTGAAGACTCCCACAGTTTATCCTGATACACGAGTGTATCTACTTTTAGGTTGAAGGAGAAACAGGTGAAATGTAAATAGTAAATTACTCACATTAATTTAATATTTTACAGCAGTGTGATGCGTGATAATGCTGGTGATGATGGGCTTTGGTTTAAACTACTGATATGTGGTTAGAGTGCATCTGAAAATGGACGAAAGTGTGTCCACCAAAAAATTATTTCACCAGCCGCCACTGGGTATGATGCAGGATCTTGTTTTCTTGTTCTGCATGTCTAATCCACAGCTACCGGAAGTGTATGCTTGAGGTTATTGCTGCCAAGGTGGTTCAACCAGTTAGAACTTAGCTTTGCCACCATGTGGTAGTTACTGACTGATATAAATAACTTTAATCCAGCTAAATGAAATAAGTGCAATGTATAAACACCCAGTCACAAATCTACAGTAAATATAAACTGTCCACCAGCACAGGACTCTGGTCACCCTAGCCCTCTATCAAGGCCAAGCTCATCATCTTTCCTCCTCCCTCGTTGTCTGTAAAGCCCTAGGGATCCAGTCATCCAAGGCCATTCGTGTGTGCACATCTGCTATGCTGGACAGCCAGGCTGGCAGGCAAGGCGAGGGGGCCCATTTGGGGGGCAGCGGTCAGGGTGATTGGCTTTGGAAAGACTATGAGGCTGTCGACTAGATGGAGAGGACTGAGATGCCTCAGAGCAGTACGCGGGCTTCCATGGAGATACTGTCTTACAGTGTTTACAACCTCCCAATAGGATAGTCCGACCTCTCCTCCCCATCCTGCTATTCCTCCACAGGCCCACTGTGCCCTTCCTCTTCTAATGTAAATGTCGGGGGCTGGCAGGCTGGTGAATGTGTGTTTGTAAGCGAATGACTTGTTTTGGTGAGTCTCTGCCTTCCCTCTGTGTTCCTGTTGGAGCAGAGCTTTACGGTGTCAGTCTTTTACTTTATAACTCTCTCTGTCTTTATCTTTTCTCTTGGCTTTGTAAGAGGTTGTGTTCGTCCAGGCCTGCTGCCCACCAAAGCCTGGCGTTAGTGTCACTGGGCATTCACACCACCACCTATTAAAGTGAGTGAAAGGTGGCACGGCTTAAGAGTGGTGTCTGGCCATGATCAGTGGGCACCTGGTGGTGTCCATGTGCCAGACTGGACCCCAGGCCAAAAGCATCCATCTCACCATGTCATTTAGTCCCAGCCTGCTAGAAGCTTTCTTCAGAAAAGTCAAAATTCAAATAATAAAAAAATTAAATGTAAATTAATTTAAACTACTAACAAGCCACTGAAATATTTAATTAAACTAACTTCTAATTTAATTATTAAGAGTAGGATGTCTAGTATTTTCTGTCTGGGTGGAAAATTGATTCCTACTAGACACTCATGTTCACTCCGGTTAGATCAAAACCTGCCGAGGCATCACAGCATGGAGGTGTTGGGAGATGGAGAACTGGACACCAGACTCAAAGGTGGGGCCCTGTCACTAACTAAGTGAAATTAAAAGTTTCTAGGTTTGTTGATTAGCAGCTTAGACAAAGAAATACTGGTTAAACACGTACTGCATGTGTTGGAACTAAAGCTAAAAAAAGAGAAACAGATTTATAAATTACCAGTGTTCGACTGCTCCATACATTCAAACTATAAATTCATGTCAATAAATATTCGTAGCAAATGATTTGCGCTTCTCGCCCCCAAATTTTAAATGCTAATGTACAACTGTAGCCATGTTTTCTCTACTGCATATAAGAACACACACGTGGACTCCGATGTTTCTCATTACTCTAACCATCTTGATCTATTACTTGTTTTTTTCTTGGAAAACATCAAAACGGAAAATCATTTGGTTACTGTGGCTCTACCGAGAACACACCACAAAAACTAAAGATTTGACTTCAAGACGCTGAAGACGATGACTCAAATGTTTTAAATCTGTGAGGTAGCAAGTGGAGGATCAGTGAGCCAAGTGAGAAAGGACTCGCTACCGTGAGTCATTTCTAACCATGCTGGATAAGACAGCACTTTCTTTTTTAAGAGTTATCCGATTCACAATAAATCCCCTAGTTAGATAGTCAGAGAAAAGACACACACACGCACGCACACGCAGACACGCATGCACACACCATTCAGGCAGCTAGACAACTAGCAGACTGCTGATTGATTTCTGTGGACAAGGACAGAAGCACCTGACCATTAGTAGAGAATGATGGGTGGACAGAGGAACTTTTTTACGAGCCCTGTGTCTGACAGCGACACCAGGGAACATTGTTTGTGACAGAAAAAGGAAACTTTCACTGTGTGCGTGTGAGTGTGTTGCGGGGGGGAGAGGAGGAGGCTCTCATTTCCATCAGTCCAGCTGTGCCTCTTTTTATCTGCACTTCCGAAGCCCATCAAGTTTGCTTTTTCACGCCCTCCAACCCCCAAGCCACCCCCACCCCCAGATCCTCCTCACGCAAACACACACAGACACACTTACGCTCTTCCCCACCAGTGCACATCTCGGTCTACTGCTGTACATCAAAGACAGAGTGCGGAGAAACAGCCCTGCTGAAGAAGGGAAGAAGAGGAGACCCCCCTCCTCCTCCTCATCTATCCTCTATCCCAGGACCCCCAATCGCCTCTTTTGTTCTGTCACTCTCTTTTCTCCCCTCCCTCCTTAGCTTCTTTTTCCTACCTATCCTATTCATTTGAAGAACTGTAAAAAAAAAAGAGAGAGAGGAGATTGCCAAGTTAATAAAGGGCCCCGGCTCTGCTTAGGGGCCCATTGTGCGACTGGGAAAGTGGATGTGGTGGCAGCGGTGGGGGTGTAAAAATCAATATGCCCGCACACTGGATGCGGTGCAGGGTGTGGAGAGGAAATGTGGGAGATGTGTGAGGGAATGACTTGCTTCATGAAGGAGTGAGAAGGTGGGAAAAAAAACAAGAAACTCACTGAGTACTGCAAAAAGGTTTAACAATAAAATGGCCCAGAACTTTACAAGTGCTAAAACTAAAAGTACTAAGTCAAGTTGTACATTTACTAGTTTCTTCTTCTCTTAGCATTATAGCACTAGCTCGCAGACACATTCCTAAAGTCTTATGTCCGTTTACAGGACTGGGGGCAAACAAGCTTCTATTAAACAGCAGCTGGCAAGTTTCTAAAAACAGGTCACAGTTTCAAGTATTACATTATTTAAGATATTTAACTTTTTTTACTGCACTTAGTTACTGTATAAGACACAATGACTGCCACAGTGAGTTACGTTTCTCACTTTTACACGTTCATGTTATTATAAGACGCTGCACTTAAAAACCCAAATCCAAAATGTTAAATCATTTTATCCAACAACTCGTCTTAACACAACCGTTGGGTAAAACAGCAAAGTCTGCTGTGCAGTTGAATGGGAATATTTGAATGTGTGTCAGCGATGATGCCAAATGACGATGATTCATCAGTGTTTGTGATTCACGGCTCACTAAAGGGAACCACTGATGTAAAATTAATGAGGCAGTGAGTGACAGTCATGGTCACGTCACGGCACAGTAATATTAATGTTAGCTACGCTCAGCATGTACGTAAAAGTGATTTTTGAACTGAACGTAATTCACTGTTTATTCACTTAAAATCTGTTAAGACACGGAGACAAAAGTCTAACGGACACACAGATCATCTGAGAGCTTCCCTTTGCTGTTTGTGAGCCAGACTTTTCTTTCAAACCTTTAGATTTTTATACAAGCTCAAGTATGAAAAACAAAAAGACAGCGACGCAGAACAACAACACATCGTCGACAAAACACGCGTTAGCGCTTATGCCCACAGCTCGTGTGTTTACTGTAAAACAGTGGAGGCCCTCTGGAAAATCAGTAGTCATAGAAGGTGCGAGCAGACATTAACCATTTCTTTCATTTCTGAGATGAAAAACTGATGATTTCCTATTAATCTGAGTCAACTGGTTGTTCTAAATAATGAATTACTGTAAGCGAGGAAGTATGTTGGTGGCACTCTGTAGGAAATATTCAAAATAGTGGTTTCTTCACATGTCAGACCCGCTATTATGTGCGGGGTTTATGTGAACTATAGGCAAGAACCGTGAGCTTATACAAAAAGAAAAAAGAGAAAGAAAAGAGAAGCCGGTAAGTCACGTGCTCTCTCTTCATCCCGTCACCACCACCCCGCAACTTGTGCAAATCACCTGTGGTGTTTGTCTTCGCATCACGGGGAGGACACCTTTGGTAAGGCTGCTGCTGCTGCTGCTGCTGCATGCTCTGCAGTGTGCACGAGGAAGATAGCGAGAAAGATAGAGAGAGTGTGACAAAAAACGAAACAGAGAGAGAAAGAAAACAGATGCAAAAAGAGAGAATCTGTGCAACAAAAATATCTAAAAGGAAAAAGGAATCATGAAAAGTACTATAAATATCGTTTCCATATGACTTATCATCAGAAACTATAAATAAACGTCACATAGGATGTTTTTATTAAGACCCAGAGGAATATTATGTTGATTACAGAACTAATTATTAATACCATCAGGTGTGATAAGGCCGTTGCCGTTTCGTGTTCTTCTGAGACATGTTCCTATAGTAAAAAAATACTGTAGTGATTTTTATTTTCAAGAGGAAAGAGAGAAAAAAAGGGAAAAGAAAAGAGAGAAATAGAAAGAGACGAAGACGGGTTACGATAACATCAGAACACTAAGTTCCTCTATCTATTGGTAAGTCTGGTTGCTGAGCAGAATGACTGGAAACCTCTGTGATGCTGCATGGTTGAAACCACATCACAGGAGCACATGCGTCCCCACACACACGCACACACACACACACACTCACACGGATGCTAGTGGCTTAGTGATGTGGTGGAGCAAAGGGCACACGTTCTCGACAAAGCATTCACTAACACCCTGCTGCAGCACACCTCGTTGCACATGTGCTGTTTGCTTGAAAGGCGATACGGAAAAGAACAGAGTGAACTCGCGAGCACACAAACACACACACACACACGAGCATAGATTGTGCTGATACCACGCCACATACAAAACCACACTGACAGCACAAAGCACTACAAATGCAGGCAGGCTTCCTGTACCTGTACTGGCAAATGTGGTGCAGAAACACAATTTCAAATAAGTGCTTATGTATGTGAAGATGGTGGAGGTGGCGCGTGTGTTCGTGTTTGTGACTGTGTAGGTGTGAAGTGAAGATTAAGCCACGGAGGTTGTTGTGTTTTCAGGTTCTGTATAGACGAGGATGAAGTCAGTGTGACCTGTTAAAAGTTTACCTGGCAGGATGTGGCTCTTAGTGATAAAGAG
Source organism: Microctenopoma steveboyesi (assembly GCA_032359275.1). Lineage (NCBI taxonomy): Eukaryota > Metazoa > Chordata > Actinopteri > Anabantiformes > Anabantidae > Microctenopoma > Microctenopoma steveboyesi. The sequence continues at coordinate 2,515,205 of JAUMHF010000007.1, read as the reverse complement.
CCGATCCCGGGCCTCGAGCAGCAGGTGGTGGATGCCGGTGAGAACACAGACATGTTGAACTACAGCTATGTTTGGTCTGTTGCCAGCGGACGGGGTATAACATAAGTGCAGGGGTTTTGTTGACAGATCAGTCTTGTTCTCGGTAACTGAGCTGGATACCATGCTTTCTAAGCTGAGGTAGCTGTACGCGACAACATGGCTGTTGCTTGGTAGGCTAAAAAGATGGCATCAACACGTCGTGCTGCTTGAAACAAGAGCCGGTTGACGTTGATCAGCAAGCTGGTAGCTGGCCATACTGGAGTGGAGGGCCGAGTGCGCAGGTGCCAATGCAGGAGGGGGCGGTTAAGGGAGGCAGGAACCCACTGTGGAACCTCCTCATTCGATTGGTTCAAGTCATGATGCCATAATGAAGTTTTAGTTAGGCGAAGGTCCTGAGTCAAGCCACTGGTTTTACAGTGTGTCTGTGTGTGAATCAGTCTGAGGGGGCGCTCAGTTAACCAGCACACTACCTCAGCGTGGGCAAAGACATGAATGGGAAATGTACTGTATGTGCTTCCCCATCTCAAGCACCCTTTAAGTGTCCTACTGCCCCCAGGGGAAAACACAGACGTCGTCAGCAGCGACCACCTGCTGCTGGATGCTCCGTGTGCCTGTGACCGGTAGCGGGCCCTGGCTGGATGGTGGTGACGTTGTGAATAAGGACAATGTGTACCGAGCTGACCTGGGATGACTCATTCAAGGCCTGTGCATATGAGAATGAGATGCTGCGGAGTAGATGGGATTCACACACAGGCACAGTGTGGCTGATGACATGAGGCTTTTAAGAAGAGTGTGAACTCCTGCAGCGAGCAGGGTGAAAATGTCTCGGTCTGTATGGAACTGTACACAAACAAAGCAAACAAAAAAAAGTGCTTCACAAAATGCACAAACAATCAGAAAAATACCACATAACACAAATCTGATAAATGGACAATGAGTAGTTTATGTGGTTTTATTACGGGGCTTCTTCATTCTTGGACTGAGACATGATGAAATTTTCAATGACTGCACGGGTTAAATGGAAGAGATTTAAAAACCACGTAAACTACGCACCGTCAGGGTTAAATGTTATCAGTGGATGACGCTCATGGGCTCCGTATTTGTAAAAGCCTACACTGAGTGCGTAAGATGAAGAAGGCTTGTTATCCTGTCAGGGACACACCTGGAATGGGGGATGGGCTGGGAGTCGATCCTGCTATCTCTGCATCCCAGCCCTCTGCCTTAGCCACTGAGCTACCAGGCACACGTCTTAAACCACATGACATCAGGAGATGTTGTCAGGGTCAATCAGCGTGAGCTGCCTGACAGAGCATTGACAGGAGAAATCTGCATTTTATTTTTGCTTCTTCGATGCAAAAAGCTGCAAATACACCCTTTGACCTTTGACATTGTGTTAGAGAACCTGTGGCCGTGTTCGCTGTTGCTTTAGCTCTGGATTGTTCTCCACCATGTGCTGCGTTGACTATCACACGCCAGCTAATATCTAAATCTGAATGGAGAGCCTTCTGATGCCGAACACCAAAAGCATTGCTGCTCGAGTCTTTCTCAAAGCCACAACGTGCAATTTGTGATGTGTGTGACGTGCAATCATGCTTTTAAGCAGGTTTTTTTTTTCCTGTGTGAGAAGCTGATTCTGATTCTGAGACTCGAAACCAATCCGCTCTGCTCCACTGAAAAGTCAAAGACTTTCCTATACAAGCTCATGGAAACAGACATAAAAGTGCTGAACGCTGTGACGGTGCAGACATGAAACCTAACAGTGATGTACAGCATTGAGCAGTCACATTGTGTACCACTATGAGAAGAAAACAAAACACACGTCGGTTAGCGAGACGATGCAATGCCGAGACAAACAGACAAACAAGGTGACAGACAGAAACGGAATCACACGCCAACCTGTGATCTTAAAAAGCATCTGTGCATATGTGCGTATGTCATTACGTGGCTCTGGACTGTGTGATGTGTGTAATGTGCAACCGTGCTTCGATGCAGGTTTGAAGTGTGTTCATATGTGTCACTGCATGTGACTGTGTGTGTGTGTGTGTGTATAATACAGCTGCTAGGCTAATCGTAGCTACTCATCTCCCTCACATCAGCACACTCAGCCTGTGTACCTGTCTGCTCTCTTACGTACACTGTGGTTTCTTAACCAGCCCTGCAATATGCTCGCAGCCACAGATAAGAGCTGTTTATCTCACCACGGTGACTTCCTCTTCGGCACACAAACATACTCTTCTTTTTTCTCATGCTGACGCAACCGTAAACGTTTTGTGTTGAGCTTGTTTGCTGTTGTGCTAAAAGCCTTCCTGCTCGAGCACAGATTAAGACGTGCAAAAAGACTGATGGTGTTTGTGATGGTGGTGCGCTAACACACCCAAGTACAAGCATCTGCAGGCATTCACACACACACACACACACACACACACGGATATGCTTCATGCAGGCACTGACAAGCACCTGAAGCAGCTCCAGGAAACAAACACACACGTACAAAGAGAGAGATGCATGTCAGGAATCCTCTTACACAACCAGCCTACACCCGCTGTTTGACATGGGAATATCTACTTCATAATTCAGTCAAGCAAAAGCCGAACTGCAGTCACAGTTATCTGTACCGATGATTGACAGCCTGTGTACTCTTCCTCATTCTGTATTCTGAATTTAGTTCACGTGACACTTTTCAGAACTAGAACTAAAGGTTCAATAAAAATACCTACCTGTTGTTGATGTTCAATGCTGAGACTGTCCTGTGGAACATGACTAGAGGTCGACGTGTGGAGGTGGCGTGTAACAGTTGGGCAACATGTAGAGGCCCACAGGCTTCTGTAGCAAAGTTCTGGTTGGAGTTAGATGCTTGGACACCATGTGAGCAGTCCCTTTGCAACAATCTGCAATGTTAAAGCAGGTCTGTATATTATACAGTATACGTGGGTATACTTACAGACAGTAAAGCAGAAGATATGCCGGAGATGGAGGTGGGGGAGAGAAAGTGGGGGGACAGGAGAGTGGGAGCAGTGGTGTGAGAAAGCACCTGTCCCACTGGAGTTGGATCCACATGTGGTTAACCAAAGCTGGCAGCACCTCAGCTTGACCTTATCCCTCTTATGCCGCTGCCCCCTTCTGATCTCATTAGGGGAGAGGCACCATAGCTAGACCCACCAATACATACACACTTCCACCAGCACGGCCCAGACTCCCCTGTTGTCTCCTGCCATATCCTTTCCCCCATCGTGGGGCTAGATTTGTCCTTATGGGGGCCCAGGACAAACATCAGGCCTGTTGCACCAACAGGCTGCTAATGTGAGCAGACAGGACAGACAATTAGAAGACAGCACACGCCGTATGTGAATGTGCACGACACATGCACAGACCGAGACGTTAGGATTTACTCAGTAGCTCTTGTTAAACTGGATCCTCAACCAACCAACCACCAGTTACTCTACCTCACAAGCGTGCAGTCTGATTGACACTTACAAGAAGCCCCACAAGCGAAGATTTCAATGAGGTCAGTAACCCACATCAGATGGTTAAAGTGCTTTATCGTCAGGGCCCAAACTTTAAGTTGGCTGCAGTATTGTGACCTAGATATCCACATTTAACACTGGTCCCTGTCTGAGCTTTCTATTGATTATGAATCACTAGTGGAAGGGTCAACGCCACATTCCATCTGTAACTAGACGTCTGCAGGAGTAACTCAATATTCTTCTTCTGAATTAGCTCATCTTGCGTTTTTTTTTATTATTTTGATTCATGCTGGTTAAGAAACTCTGACCTACTTGGCTGATTATGTAAGCCTGAAGAGGGGGAAGTGGAGGCCACAGACAAAAACCCTTAAATGCTTACGTAAACAGAGCTCATGACCTCGTCTGCTGCAGTGACAGTCTCACCACAATTTAGGCATCCCTCATTCATAAAGCACATATATACTGTGTGTATATATATATATGTGTGTGTATCCTCCCCTCATCCCGTAGCTCTGTTTTGGCTAGAACAAAAGAAAAGCATGCATTTGTGGTTGTATATACAAGCAGCGCATGTACACATTATGCTAAAGTTAGCATCCGCCTGAGTGCTTGGCACAGCCACAGCTGTGTAACCATAGGTTCAAGCCACACACACCCAGGCGCGAGCGAGCGAGCACAGCATAAAATAATCCAGAGGTACATGAAGGGACTGAGGGACTGTGGGTGCAGCATGACCGCAGCGAAGACACTTGGGGACGATGATGGTGTGGATCTGTTTGCTTTGAGGAAACTGAGCCCACCTCCAGTGAGACATACGTATGAGGGAGAACAGAGAGATGTGTTGAGGGAGTCTTCTGACCCTCCTTGGGCTTTTGTTCACATCATCTCCTATGAGCAAAACAGCTCCTGACTGAATTGACGAATCGACATCAAAGGCTCAAAGTGATACAAAACGCAGAAAAAGCAGCGCACATGAGACAGGAAATTCAAATGCCAGTGTGGCTACAGCGTGAATAAAAGTGGAAACAGAAACAAACAATACGCTGGGCTGGATCCAGGATGTGCTATGACTATTATTTCCTACAAAAACAGAGCAGTATTTCAGTGGAAGGGACTCGCATCCAAAGGAGAAGTACATTCTCCAACAGGCTAATTTCTTTACTCATGTATTTGAAGTTATTTGAATTGATCATATTCAAGCTGCAAAATTTTGCCTCAACAACAACACGACTCTGAATTAGACTCAATGATTTGCACGTGCAGGTGTGTAGGGACCCTTGTGTTTTGTAGCTGGCACTCTATGTGTTAAGGTCTATAAAGTACATGCATGCACCCCTCAGATTAGATCCTGAAAGACTTCCATCTTGAGGTCCTCACACTGAGATAGCTGCCAGTTTGTGGCTGCTGTCACACCTCCAGGAAACCAGACGAGGGTCCCTCTAGGTCAACTCCCGCTTCAAAGGCTGACAGTAAGCTTTGTCGCTGGGCTGTGGGCAGTGAGCTAGAGCGTCCTGGGGCTCCTGCTCCCTCGAACAGTAATGGGATTAAGGCTTCCACCGTGCAGATTAAGGGGCTCCAGGTCTCACCCTGTTCCCCTGTCAGCCTAGGTAAATCCCATCCGCTGCATACGTATTTATGTGTGATGGCAGAGTGGAAACGCTGGCGCTCCCGAGGGAAGAGGTCGTCCACGGTGATCCGACCTGCTATCATGTTCGATACTGTAACATAAAGTCATATTTAGCAACACAATGTACCACATAACGGGATTCAGGACATGTGACATGGTATGACATCACCTCCAGTGGGACTTAAATGACGGCACGCCGTCGAGCAACGCTGAGCGTGAGGTTGCTAGTTTGAGTCTCACCTGGAGCCGGCGCTTAGGGCTTTGGTTAGTTGCCCGACTCATTCTTTCCCTTGGGGCCCTGGGGCAGGGGGGCTGATGTGTCCAAACTCTTCCTGTACCCTGACATGTCGTGACGCGTAACACGGGGCAACGTGACACAACAACATACTGATATAACATTACACGACACACTCACGAAACTGAGTTTAACATTTAGTTCTACAAACAATATCATATAGAGGCCACTGCAGACGAGACGGGGATAGACGCCTGGCTTCCAGGCCACAGCTCAGGGATGACGGGTGGTGGTGGTGGGGCTCACTTTACTTGTAGGAACACTGACCCCTGGTGTTCGTCATCCACTGTTTATCAAAGGAAATGTACAGAAAAGGTGAGGCTGCAGCTCGTCTTTGGGTCTTAGCCAGAGAAAAGGTAAATAAATACAGGAGTAATATAATAAAGACAAATGCAGCTGTCCACTTATTTGTTTTATAGTTTTGACTGAATCACTCAGAGAAACACGAATATAATGATGAACCAGGATGAGTGTGTGTGTGTGTGCTGAGCTTCTTTTCCCGTCTCTGCTCTCTTGCTCTGTCCCCACTGTTTTATCCTCATGTGTTTTTAGCTCTGTAATCCAATTTAGGGAGAAGCATCACTGCGCGCACACACACACACACACACACACACACACACACACACACAGGGTTCCTGGGCCCTAGTGTCTCTGGCCCCTTTTCGGCCCAGCTGGCAGAAGTTACAGTGGAGAAACAATGAGCCTGCAGGACGGGCCAGAACGGGTCCGGGACTGGGGCCCCACAGCCCCACTGAAAGGCTTCTATTGTCTAACCCCACCTCCATCAGGGGCCATTAATTATGGGTCGTAGAGCACGGCTCTGAGTCAAAAAAAGTCTAAACTCTCCCTCCAAATACACACACACACACACACACTCTGCTGGGCTCCCCTCCTCTCCCTCCCCTTCCCTTGTCTCTTCTGGCCTTTTTTAATGAGCGGAGCACTGAGCGAAGGCCGTCACATTATCTTTTTCCAGAAATTAATTTTCTCTTCTCTGTAACTTATCCTGTTTCCATCTTGTGTCTCTGTCTCCTTTCACTTCTTACCAGATGATGTGAGGTTTCGGTGGTTTTCAGTGTGTGTCCACAAGTCAGCTCTTACACACCTCCACCTGCATCTGTTCTTCCCGGCTCCAGATACAGCAGTTACTACATAGTTAAGTGAGTGCACACCATACACTCTGTGTGCTTATAAGCATATGTGCTCTATGTGTGTGCATATGTAAAGAAACACCAAGAAACAACCCAAGAAGAAGAAGCGAATGCAACATTTAAATAGAAGACTTATTCTAGGAAGTTATATAATAAGAAGCAAAACGACATCATCTGGTTTCATTACTACAGTGCACTGTTCAATCGACCCAGGGGGATGACACATTACATTACACATCCCTCAATAACGTGACACCACCCAAGAGACGTTACTCAACACAGAACTACATTTTGATTAGGACAATAACATGTGGCCTAACTGTAGCCAGCAGACCCCCCCACCCCACTCTACACCATCCCCTCCACCACCACCACCAACGTCCCGCCGGCCCCTGGAGACTGATTCATTTATTCATAGCGACACATTCACATCATAAAAGACTTGCATAATGCTGCACATGAGGACTCAATCTGAGCAAATGAAACACTGTAAAAAAAACAGGTTTCTAAAGCAGAGTCGTGAATGAATCAGGGCCGGATGTGTAAAAAAGACGAAAGCCAAATGTGTGCTAGATCCAAACACATGGGCTTCAGAGAAAATCACGAGTATGTGCTGACACCTAATGAGGCCCAGACTTAGGTCGAGTTTGTCATGTCGTATTTAAAAGGCAGATATGAGTTTTACATCTGCAGTGATGCATTTAAATGGCTGCAGCCCTGTGTGCACTGCATTCAACGGGGGGGAATTCAGGAATAGCTGGTGCAGCCCAGACGAAGGTAGAAAGAAAGCACGGGAAGAAAAGGCAAGTGTGTTGTACGACAGATGTACAGGTGGAGTATGTGTTGGGTTGTTTGTGTTAGAGACGCGGTTGTAGCAGGAGAAAAGGAAATTGTGTTGATATAAAAATGAGGGGGGGGGGGGCAAAGGAGCAGAGAGAATCTATACCTCAGACAGAGAAAAGAGTTTCACCTACTCATGACAATCATCCTTCTTCTTCTTCTCTCTTTCCCCGAGGGAGGAGGTTACATAACACATCTCCACACAGACACACACTCCAGCTCTACTTCATCAGTTTCTGTCCCCCGTCCACACCCGCAGCTTTACTCTGTTTCACACAGGCACACACACACTTGTCAGCTGTGAAATATTTCTCTCCCAGATCCTCTGATGGACATTGAACAGACTCTCGAATGCGTCGAGACCCTTCTCATGCCCTGATTCTTCTTTCTCTCTCTTTCTACATTCCCCCATTTCTATGTTCTCCCCCACCCCCTCCCCTTTCATCTCTCAAACAAACACCCTGTTGCATTAATCAGGGTTTTTTTTCTTCTGCCACCCTGACAATGGTTCTGTTTTACATCACTGATTGGAGATGTGACCCCCTCCACCCCCTTCACACGTACACATACACATAGACACTGTCAACCCCACCCCTCTGTCTTTCTGCTCACTTTCCTGGAAATTGGCACCCTAACCCCATCGCTGGGTCGCGGAGCGGGGTGCAGGGTGTTGACACCAAGGTCGTGTCAGATCTGGCCTCGAGGGTGGGAGGCTCCGTGGTTCTCAAGAGTTGTGTGGAGATGGACAATAGGCTGCTCTGACAGCCCAGAAGAGAAAAGATGCACGGCCAAGATGCCAGATATCAATGAGCAGTTTGTTTTCTGAGACCCACTGTCTCCACTCGGAGGGAGGATGGGGCATTGGGGGGGCTTTTCATTGATGACTGTTACAAGTTTATTGAGCTATGATGTCAATTAACAACTAATCAACCAGAAGATTAGGTTCAGTGAAGAATGCTGAGTTTTCCAAACTTATTTTACCATATAGGGAAGCGTGTCACACACACACACACACACACACACACACACACACACACACACACACACACGGGAACATAACCATATAACCACCATCAGATCAAACAATGAGGATGCATTGATGTGTCAAACACGCATGAAGAGCTGCAATAAGAACATGGCCTGACCCACTGGATTGAATAACTGAAATCGAAGTCAGTGAGTCTGCACACTTTAAGGCACCAGTGTCTGTTATTATCTGACATAACTATAATTTACAAGTCGAAGCTGTCACACTACACGTTCCATAAAATTCAGGGGGAGTTGCAGTTTAATCCAGGGTGTTACTCGCAAGTTATTGAATTTAATTAGGAGTAATATTTAGTTTACATCATTGTCTTTATTGTAGACTTTGAAGAACATCTGCGTATATGTGCCCAGATATAATGAGTGTGTGTATGGGTGTGTGTAGCCACATGCGCTGCTACACTTAGCAAGTTTTTCCCATGCCTCATCCATTGCTGATCATCATGAGTTGAGTTAAACCTCTGAAAAGCTGTGCTGGCTTTGTTAGGTGTTAGGCTGAGTCCACTACAGTCTGGGTGGCAGACTGAGACTGACTCAGCTGAGAGCCTTGTGACTTTGCAGTGTGCCCGGGCTTGGACGGCTTCAAGTCTCATCAACGCATTTGATTGAGAAACAGAGGGAGCAGGGGTGGCTGCAGACTGGCACAGCGCTCGCTCAGACTTGGCACGGTCCACTGGATCAAGGGGGGGGGGGACTTCCCTAAACCGCGCCTGGAGGAGAGGTAAGGCTGTTTTACGACGAAGCTTCACAGTAGGGAGTTTAGTGCACGGAGGGGGAGAGGCACTGAAGAAGCAGTGAGGGGTAGGTTAAGAGGCTGAATGGGTATCATATTTTGCATCTCTAAAAGCCAGCGCTGACAAAAAGAGAGGTGTCCGTTCCCCTGCCTGTCCTGATAAAGCACGGCAGGACCCAACTGGGGCGCCATGCTAATGAGAGCATGCGATTAGTGCAACACAGTTAGCAGTAGGGAGGGGGAGTTGGGGGACAGGAGGGGTGGCTATTGGCTCTTAATGAGAAGTGAAGGAACCCCCATTCCCAGCAGTGGCCCCTCATGGGCTATGTTTTTTTGTTGGGGGTGTAATTTTGGGCTGCTCTGCAGATTAATAATAGGCTACATACCAGTGGATAGAGAAGAGTAGGAAGGGTGGGGGCGGCGTGGATGGTTAGTTAAGACAAAAGTAAAGCTGTGGAAAAATGCTAATTCACTATAGGCTAAGCAAAAGGGGAGGTGGTGGGGGGCATCCAGGGGAAGGGGGCAAGACAAAGAAGCAGGGGATGGAGGTGGAACGAAAGGCAAGAGTGTACTGTGCAAGAGATATTTAAAATAAACGTGTGTGTGAGTGTTGAAAACCAAGACAAGGAACGAGGCCTCAGGCTGCAGGGCCTCCTGCACAGGGAGACAACCACCCTCTTTTCACGCTGCTCTGATTTAAAGTCTTAAAGCCCATGATGGATCGAACCCAGACACTGCTGGACAGTGTCATAAACAGCTCCGAGTCGTCTCTAAAAGGCCCAACATGTTGAAACTGGCCTTCTACCACTGGCTTTGCTCGAACTGAGATTTATGAGGAGACACCAATTGAGCAATCTGACAATGTATTATTATAAGAGGACAGGATTACGGCTTTGACATGTGTAGGGGGACTAATACATTTATTCACACAGCAAACATGGTGCAATGAATCATTGTTTCTTTGATTTAGACCAAATCTAACCCAGATTCTGCCAGACAAAACTCAGGGTGAAGCCGTAGTTTAAGTCTGCTGGTGCAGCGCTTTATGCCCTGTGAACTGTGCAGAAACGTGCAGGTTTAGCCTTCATGGAGGTTTCACGTGCACTCTAACACTGTAGTGGACGGTTGGACAACAGCAGCTATGATGACAACAGAAAATCTTTCATTTCTCGTAGATAGACGTGAAACAGGAAGAGATCCCTTGGGTCTGCAGATGAATAACAAGGGGTAATCTCTACGACCAATGCCATCTACTAAACCATTGAAACAACATCCCGGCACATTTGACCATGTTATCCCATATTTAATAAAGGACTTTATTCTGTATTTAGTCAGAGCAGTTATAATGAAAAGTACTTTTTCAAGGGCAACTTTGCTTCCTCAAAAACTCCTCTGGATGAGGTCATCTGTCAGGAACTCTAAAATGTAGTACTGACAAATGAATTATCCTTTGTTCTTGCTGTTCTTACTTTGGCTGGCATGCAGTAGTGCGCCTCCTAACAGACACCGGCCTGAGCAACAGGAGGTGGTCCTGCATTCCTGCAGCTTTCAGGTGGTTCCAGCGTGGTTTCTCTTGACCCACTTTCCCTCCTGTCTGCTGCTTGGATAACGCTGCGGTTTTTAGCAGGAGACTGAGAGTTCACACCCTGGGAATAGTTGGCAGCCATTGCGGGAGGGATGGTGGAGGAGTGGACTACTATAAAGAGTGTGATTAATGAGCGAATGTTATGGCAGCACCGCAGAGAACAAAGTGACTAATCTACAGCACATGGAAAGTGGAAAACACTGCACATACCAGGAGCTGAAATCTAAAAACTCACCCACGCCTGCTGCCTACTAACAGAGCAGGTCGCACCAGCTGAAGGTGAAAACTTGTGTAAGGTTCCTTCAGAACGTTCTATCAGTGAAAGTGTTCAGTGTTACGTCTCCACACTGAGTGTGGAGTGTGCAGGTGTGTTTCAGGCATTGATAGATGATAAATGAATGAAATGGCACAGTTGATCCAGTGTGCTCAGGCCTCAAGCCTCTAAAGCCTCTACTGTTAGTGACAGGTGTGTGTGTTTCCAGAGAGAAAAGGCAGGCCCAGTCACTCACCTCACCATTAAATAGAGCTAACGGATTCAGTCCCACTTATTACGCTGCTTCCCCACCGAGTCCTTAGGGGAGCGCAGACTGTATTTTTAACAGTGTGTTAGATTCTGTTACGCAAACCTCCTTGAAATGCTCATGTGCTCTTCCAAAGACTCAGAGAGGCAGCTGATTCCTGACCCATGACAACCAGTTCTAGAAGCCTTCTACAGGCTGGTGAGCTTTTAAATGATGTGCTAGACGGTGCGTGTTCAGCAAGAAGAAACCGATGCATTTTAAATACCACAGTGATAAATGAAGTGGTGGGTGATACGTGATCTCCCATTAGTGACCGTCATAATAGAAATATTGTCAGTATGTCAGTAGAACACACTTCGTGGCAGTGGTGTAATAGACGTACAGTATATGAGTCAGACTGTTAAACTGCACCTGGCTCAGGACCTTTTTTGTTTGGTAACGGTAAGCTGTGGTAAAGGAAGGGGTTACCAGTTAGCACAGGCCCTAAGGTGTACACAGTTTGCACAACAAACTAAGGGTCCAATGAAATACCATATTAGGTTGCATTATGGGAAATGGGAGTATTCGTGTCAGGTTTCTTTAAATCACTCGGTTCCGTTTGCACCTTAGTTTTTGTTTTTCTGGTGCAGTGTTTTATTAAATCACCAACAATATGAAACTCTAAACCCTACTGGGCTTTTGAGCCTGTCGAAACACAGATGACCTACATTCTATCTGCAACCGAATGCCTCACATACATGGATGACTTAACCTCTGTACTATCCCTGAACTCATCATAGTTATTATATTACTATTACAAGAAACACACTTTAACCCAGGCAATGACCTTTTACTAAACCTAACCAGGCTGTTGTTTTATTCATTTTTCAGCAGTGAATTTTCAGCTGGTCTGTATTCAAAATACACAATAAAGAATATAGTAGAGGGTGGGGCCAAATGACCTATATTATCATTTAGGTTGAAAGAATGGTTTAATGGAGTAAGTCTTTGTTGTTATTGTGTGATTTGTTGTCAGGTTTCTCTGAATGACTGTCTCTCTCTTTTTCTCCTTTTGAATTGTTGGAAATGTTTTGTCTGTTGGTCCACTTGGAAGAAATCTGCAGGCTGGCAGGGAATGAAAGAACTCCCCAGTTCATCCCTGATACTCTCCAGCCGCCGTCCCACTGACTCCCTCAACAGGCCTCCGTCTCCAGCCCTCCCCAGTGGGCTAAGAGTTGCTCAAGGTCCCCTCTGTGATGTGGGGTGACTAATAAAAGCCAACGCTTGCTGTATTCCCAAGCCCAGTTTCCCCCTGAGTCTTTATCTTTCACAGCATAGGCTGAGGGCAAGGGCTGCCAGAGAATTAGGTTTCACTCCGCTCACACAGACTGTCTCGCTCTTTGCCTCTTTGGCAAAACCATGAGTGGTAGGAGTTGGATCAGCTAGAGGAGTGTGTGTGTGGGGTCTTGTATTTGCTACACAGTGGGGTCCAAAAATGCCTTGTTTCTTACAAACTGGGAAAAGTTTTGTTTTGTTGGGACAATTTGCTGGGCCCCACAACTTTGAAGATCATTTTGAGGGCAAAACTTGGTTTTAGGTTTGGGTTAAGATTGAACTTTGGTTTAGATTAAGGTGAGGGTTAGGTGTAGGGATTTAGTTGTAATAATTAGGGTTAGGGTACAAGGCTAGGGAATGCACCATGTAAATGAAAAGCCCCCCTAAAGATAGAAAAACAAGTCTCTTTTGTATAAGTGTGTGTATGTGTGTGCTTGTTGTTGATTTTCTATCTCAGCAATCAACTAGAAGGGGGTTGATTTGAAAATATGTATTTCACGCAAGTCTATTCAATTTTTACAGCTATGTTATAAAGATTCTACTCTGTGTATTACAGCTATGAAGTGATATTGTCATACCTTTATAATACAACTATGTTCATCTTTTTGTGTACTACTACATTACAGAGCAAATACACGTCTATATACACAGAGTTTGGAGTGATTACATTTGTTTTTTAGGCTTTTTCAACCATTTCAATTTGTGCATTGAGATGACCCCTGGGCTTATGGCCAAAAGGTCCATTTGGTAATCCAGCCTTCTAGGTCCTGTACAGGTAAAAACAATATTAATAGAAATGTCATCACAAAACAGCTTAGAAATACTATTTTGTGCTTTGTGAAATGAGACTCTGACCAAAGTGTCTTTGGATGGAAACTTCAGGAGCCCATTGCCCAATAAAACATTGATGTTGGATGATTCTGCAAATCATAATTTCTGATGTGTTTTAATGATCAATACCAACTTTCCCATGTTCTACAGTGAGGAGGACATTATGTAAAATAGACCAAAGTTAAAGGCACCCTGTGAAAGGACTTTTTGACAAATAGTGCTATGTTTTTATATAATGTTTTTTATGAGCAGAAACACACACTTCATCGTGACCTGTAAAATAGACTCCTGTGAATTTGGTCAGTGCAGTGCAGAAACTTTTAGGTCTATTAAGAGTTTTCCATTGAACTTTTCAAATGTGTTATGCTGCCTTTATGGACGCAAGGAGAATGAATCCCACACATATTTATAAGACATACAGCATTTCCTTTTCTTTATACATATACGTGTGACTTTTATAATGTTATTCTAAAAAAAAAACCTAAATGTAGTTCAGTAATAACATCCAATCAAGCTGAAAGCTTTTAGAAATCCTGCATGTAGAGGTGTGGAAGTTTGACGTAGCTCCTAACTGCAGTTTAGGCATGGTAAAAGGCATGTCTGACCTTTTTCTGATGCAACCTGCTGACAGTAATGAATGTGTCTGAGCATGTAGGTAGAGTAATGTACATGTTTGTGTTTACAGTGATCCGGCAACTGCTCTGACCACCCTATACTTTAATGTCAAAACAGTAAAAGCTTTATATAACACATTACAGACACACATACACAAAGATTAACACACACTCAGAGAGGTAGTCAATTGCACAAACAGAAACAGGTGTGCACACAAACATATGGACAAATCTACACTGAGGTCTGGGCTGTGTTGAAACAGACATGCATCTGTGTAAAGATACATACATGTACACATAAAAAGGGACACATAAGGACAAACAAAACAAATCTGAGCTGAAACACACAGTTGAATTTATACTATGGTCAGTCTGTCATAGGATACTCCAAGCTCGCACACAAACCTCCCCAGACAGAGTTCACAGAGGCATTCCATCCGTGTGGCGGTGAAGCTGTTTTTCCATTGCTGGGCTCTTAGCGTGACATTGTGGTCCAAACAGCAGTGAAATATTACATGAGCCCGGGTTATTAAAACTGTTATTAGCATGGCCAATTGGTGCTAAACAGGACCTGACTGTCACCCTAATGACAGAGTGCCGCGGACTGGGAAATGTGTGGTGGGGGTGGGAGTGGGGGAGGTCTTCTGAAACCTCTGACCATCGTGGACCAAGCCGATTCCCCACCACTAACATCCAACCACCCCCTTATCCTTCTCTATTCTCTGAACTCTGTGGATCTCCTGCCGCATGAGACAAACACATCTGTGGTTTGGCCATGCAAAGCCACAGATAGACACAGACATGGAGACAGATAGGAAAACAAATAGAAGCTTTTACACAAATAAATGCTGACACTTGGAAGCACAAAGAAGCGCATAACTCTCGGATGAAAAAACTTACATTTCTGAATAAATAAACACACAAAATAGAAATTATTTCTGTCTCGGCTGATTGGCTTTTCATTTATTTTGTTTTTTCATTTTTTAAACTCTTTTAAAATTGGAATTATTATTTTTCTTTTCTGCCTCTACTTAGATTTAAAATGGCAACATTGATTGCTAATTCTGTTTGTAAAACAGCTAGTAAATGTTGTTACCCGTGTATAACTGAACAAAATGAATTGTTTTTGTTATATTTGGCCTTAGGGATTCCTGATGACAGAGCTCTAAAGATGCATGCATGCCGTGTTACATTCTTTCACCGATCTAATTTCCTTTCTCTATCTACACAATCACCAAAACATTATAATTTGTTAACAAATTTTTGGAGCACCCTGGATCACTGTTTTTCCTCCAGATGATTAATGTTTTTGCTCAAAGCAGCATCGAACCCTACAATCTTTACTGTTTTCAGATTTTTTCCACATATCTGCGTAATAATAATGATATGAAAGACTTTCAACAACGTGCATTTAAGCAGATCATTCAAAAACCAGTAAGCACATACCGAATCCCCCTTTCCCCCTACTCAGCTTTATATTCCCTTTCCCACCCACCACTGATTCAGCCTCTTTCTCCCAGTCGTATAGACTGAGCCCTGCAGTGAACTGTTGACATGCCGCACAGTCATACAGAAAACAGAGTCCACAAAACATAGCTGAAGCCTGGCGGTGGCCCGTCGCTGACCAACTTACAGTGAGGTTCAGCTGGAGCCAGAGAGACCACTGCGGTGTCTTCAGTATCCAAAACAGAGCTCGGCTAACCCCCCCAACCCTTCCCTCTCAGGCATCTCAGCTTCCACTGCCGAATCTCCAAACACATAGTGGATATAAAAACCCTACACACCCTCAAACGTTCTAGTTAGTTTTATTGCCTCGAAGCCTCAAATTAAAAGACAATAAAAAAAGTTTTATGCTTTGACTCAGATAAAGGAAGCAGTGGGATCAGTAAATAGTTACAACTGGTGAAAACACATGACCAAATGATGATAACTCACTGTTAACACAGCTTTAAATGTATTTCATATCAGCTTAGTCATTGCTATCATTAATCTAAGAGACATTCAGATACTTCTCACGTCTCATTAAGCACTTCATTCTAAATTCACAGAAGCATCAGCAAGCTCTCTTCGTTTGTGTTTGTTTTACACTAAAGGTTAGGATTAAGCTCAAAAGATAAAGGTTTAAATGGTATTTACATTGAGATATACATCCGATGACCCAAATATTTTGTCAGCAAAAGTATTAGGACATGTGACTGACAGGTGTTTCTTGTTACCCAGGTATGTCATGTGGTACTGGTTGTTCCATAAATAATCAGCTCTAACTTGAAAACTACATTTATCGTTCAAAGGGATGGAAACAGGAAGGCCAGATTGTTTTCTCTGGGAGAAAAACAAGCCAATGTGAATCTGAGGAAAGCGAAAGTAAAGACAAAACTATAAAGAGGCACTGCACAAATGTTGTACTTGACCATTACAGAAATTTGGAATGTGCTGAAAAAAAGAAGAAGAAATAAACCACTTGTGTACTGAGCAGAGAGTAGACCTAGAGTAGGTCAGTCAAGGACAGTAAGAAACATTCAGAGAGTGGTGAAGAAAACCCTCAAAATAACATCACTGACATCACCTACATGCTCCACAGAACAGGAATGAAGGTATCACCAAAGTGAAGAGACTTTAATATAAAAAAAGGAGCATTGTTAGGTGGACTCAAGGTGAACGCAGACGTTGGTGGGACCTGCGTGGCTTCTTGAAAAACCCATTAATCTTTCAAGATGTGCAAATCATGACGATAGCAGGTTTAAGTCAGATGTATAGACAAATGTTTTTACAGCTTATTTTCAAATTAACTTCATTTTGCACTGAAATAAAGATCTAAAATATATCACCAACCCAACAAAGTAATCAGAGAGGACAAAGAAGCTTTTAGACAAAATACTTTCCATGGACTGAAAACATCCACTGTACATATATCTGTCATCTTTCACATCATTCACATGTCCAAACATGCAGGACAGATGCGAAAGGCCAGCTCCAGCTCATGCTCTGTCTCCCTCATATCAACACATGGAGTGGGTTGAACCAACAAACAACAAATCTGCTCCATGAAATACGAGTCCAAAAACAAAGCTCTCCCCTCAGAGAAGCCCCCATCCTCAGTAAACACCCACACAGAAACACACCTCAGTCTTACAACCCCCCATGATCCACTCGTTCTCTCTAGACCCTTCACCTTCTCACTTCCAACAGTTAATCTCACACATGGGGTTGGGGGGAGGTGAGCTGGGGGTAACACTGGGGCAACAGTGAGTTGTGGCCCTCTGAACACTCACCGCACAAAGCTGGTGAGTGTGAGTGTGTGCCTAGTGCGTAATTTACCCACAATTCTTTGCCTCCTCTGTGTTTATTTGGCCTTGGTAAGGGTGGCTGTCATGGCTGATCCCCTTAGCCAACCTCTGATTTGTTCCAGGTGGTGCTTTGGCTATTGTCCAGCTCAAGGAGCTTCCGTAACCCTTGACCCCTGACCTCAGGGTCTGCCCTATGCCCTAACCAGAGCACTGGAGGGCTGGAGTTGTTGCTGAGGGGGGGGTGACATGGCGATTAGAGAAGACTGAGTGGTTTGTATGTGGAAACTATTCCCACATCTCCAACCTATGCTGATTTACAAGCTTATCAATAGTGCTGAAGAGGTTCTGGTGAACTGGTCTAGGGCAAGGTGCTCAGATCTGCTGTGACCCATAGCAATTGATATGAGCAATATTATTTGTAAATGTCCCCATGGCGATGAATCAATTTAATATGAAACCCTCCTTGTTTTGAGATGTTTTTGTCATAAGGTGACGGTTAGCTGCAACAGCTCAGCTCTGGATTCACAATAATATCAATAATGTTCAATACTGACTGAATAAGAAGAAGAAGAATTAGTTTCCAAATTAGGGTTTATTTCAAACTGAGTTGTATTAGAGTGTGTTGGTATAGATAAGTACAATTAAAATGTGAATTTATGAACATCTGTCATCGACCTTAATCAAGAGAATCAACACTGTTCTATTACATTTGCATTATAATGCTAATGTTTATATATACACCAGGGGTATGCAGAGCAGCCAATATTTGTGTCTGTATTTCTATTTGTTGACGGGCCAAAGTATTCAAGTAGAATTCTAAATAGGCGTAAATTATAATGTAATAATTATGGATATGCAATATTGGTAGATGTTTTTCCATAAATCCTGCAATGATTACATAACAAGGAACGTCATCAAAAATAACAAAACAGCCATTACCTCATCTGCGGTTAAACCCACAACTAATAATTTAATGTTTAATTTAAGTGTATGTGATTATGCGTAGCAGATGTTGACAGATGTTTGATATCTCTGCCTATGATGATTTGACTTTTGCACATATTACATATCACTTTGGTTATCAGGACAAACTGTTAAATGCTTCCACACAGAACTTGAGCAAGTTTTATCGGCTGGTGGATGCAGCGAGATTCCTGAACGTCACTCACTCATGAAGTTTTTCTTGCTCCCAAATACAAAAAATTTGGAAACTATTTATTCGAAAACAAGTTAAATGTGCCTTTCTGAATATCCGATTTGGCTCCACCCCTAATAAACACTGTAGTACACAGAAAAAAACTTGCAAAAGAAACAACCAGGCTTTGTTGACTACTTTGCTTTGCCTCCTATATTATGTTAACATTTACAGTTTGTAAAATGGATGTTGACTTTGAATTTGTGCATCACATTAGCAGGACCAGACTGTTCCTACCAGAGGGGTTCACTCTTGGATGTCTTGGTAGCAGTAACATAGGCTCATTATTTCCATTTGTAAAGGTTTAATCACAACCACCTGTGCACAGATAAGGCATTGCCTGTTGTTTTGAGCCCTGTACTTTACAGTGTCTGTGTACGGCACTGATCTCACTCGTGCTAATAAATACAATCAATTCTTTTTGTAACAGGGTCACAAAGCTAAAACTGTCCGAGATGTGTTGTAGAGCATACATTACAAAAAAGTTACTTACTCTGCTGTAACTCCAGGATGCACACTAAACCTATTACTTATTCTATTCTCTTCGTATACACATACTAAGCCTGGTCTTATCCAGGCTATATATACATGCATAAAACCAGGTGGTTGGTGTTTGGTATGTTCATGGTGTTGGTACATGACCGGAGCTGATGACAGAGAGTGAGCAGGCAGACAGCAGCTGTCAGTCTGGCTTGTTACACCCACACACCACCAACACTGATACACCTCACTAATACCCTGAGGTCTATGTCTGGGTCAGGGAGCTCCAAAGTTCACCATGGCCTTAAACTTCAGTGTGACCTTCTTACCCTGAGCTATATTGTCATATGGATGTTCTGTGCAAATACAGCACCCCGATAAGGTGTATATCTAAAAATAACTATAGTATCTTTGAATTTTGAGTTGCTCCAAACAGCCATTGTCTGGAACAACACTGTAAATCCTTGGAAAACTTTGTTGGCAAAGAAATAGCACTCTTTAAGGGACTGAACACAAAAACATTCCTCAGCACATTCTGCCATGTGTTAAGAAATCAGTTTTGTTCAAAGGTCATCTTTCAATTATCTCTTTCAGGATGTAAAAAGATGGTTCATCCAGCACTGTTATAAAACATAAAGCTAGACAAGTTTTATTAACTTTGTTTATGTCAATAAAAACAAAATGATGTTTATAGCCCAATATTTCTGGGTTGTTCACTACTTGAAAATGTGTGTTATTGTCGTGCTTTATAGTATTTTAAGTAGATCTGCATAAGGTGGGAGTAAGGTTGAAGACAGTTCTGTTGAGTTATATAACACCAACCTGTGTAAGGATATAATATCAACACATCGTTTGGAAGTAGCAGCTAATTATGTTTTAAAATGAAATTTTCAAGCTTTTAGGTTGCCATCCTCACATTTTATGTTCCTTCCCAGAGCAGACTGCAGTGTAGCACTTAACCCAACACAGACCTCCACCAAAGTCTAAGGCTGTATGTCAAAAGCCCCCCTGTGTGTCAGTTATATAGGCTATCGCCACTGCAGAAAATGCACAGCTCCCCCAGTGCCTATAGTTTACTTCTCTGTTCCGCCTGACTGGCATGGTGTAGACATGGGCACTCTGTCTGACAGGCTCTGGTTGCACTAGCAATATAAACCTGATGGACCTGGGGACATTTAACAGAGCACCATATACACACAAGGAGAAATCACGTGGTCACATATACTGGCTAGGTCATTCTTGTAATATAATATGTAATGTAATGTCAATGGGAAGCTGTAGATACCGGCATGCATCGTGACTGAGAAACCTCTAGATATAGAAAGGAAAAGAAAGGAAAGGGAGCGGGACTGCAGGGGTTATGAGAGAGTCGGTCTGAAGCAATAAATGCTGGTACCAGTGTTCAAAATTTAAGGGCCAACAGGGCTTCGGATATGAATCCCACCCAACCATGGCAACCTCTGACCTTCTCCCAGAAGCCCCTAGGGGGGTGCAGCGGAGTTATTGTCTTCATCTTTTTGCCTAACTCTCCTTGACCTCTTCTGTCTTCCATCTGCACAAGTCCATTACATCTATTTATTTCATCGCTGCAACTTTCTGCACATAAACTGCTCTTTTTCTCTTCTTCGCCCTTTTCACTCTCTGTCGTTCTCATCCATTCATGGTCCTGAACAGAGCCATCGATTCATCGGCCAGACATGACTGCATTGTGTTAAAATGTGAGTATGAGAAAGGGAGAAAGAGGGAAAGTGTGCTCGGGCATTAGGGCGACACAAAAAAGCAGAGAGTGGTCCGGAGGTCAACATGGAGGAGAGGACGGGGGCAAGTAGGCCCAACTTTAGATCATTCTGTGCGTTTCAGGACATTTGGACCTTTTAGGCAATGGATACCTCGGTTCAAAAGGACTCTTTGCAGATTTAGCAGCCATCAGTCATCCACTGTATGCCGACATAGACGTTGACACTTGAAGTTGCATGCCATGGGAAAAGGTCTCTAGGCAAATTGACGACCCATTACTCATCCATTAGCTAACTAACAAAGATTTTACATTGTATGTTGTAGAGTTCTACAGAGTTTGACATACGATGTAAAATCTGGGGCCTCTGGGGGATCTCATGTTTAGTCTGTTTCTAATGGTTTCATGTATTTTGACATGCTACTACTGCTAGTGTTATGATGCACTGTACCTGCCTCTTGCAAAACTCAAGTAACAGGAATTCCAGGCGTTGAAGACAGAAGGAAGCCAAGGACCATTTAAGTTTCCCCCATGGGGGATTAACAATAAAGTTAAGTTAACAGGATTCGAATTAATTTCAATACAAAGACTGTTGTTTTCAGAATGTGTAAAAATGTAAAAAAAAAGGCCCGTCATGTTCTTCAGCCCCTGAGGGAAAAAAAGAAGATGCCCAACAGCTTTTAACTTCAGTGCCCTACACTTTTAATTATGACATCACCTTGCTACATAACAGCAAACAGAGCAAGATGTAACCGGATGACACTTTAGCTTAGGGACCATTACTGAAGCTCTTGGCCTCTTTCTCATCTTATTTGTCCAACTCCTCCCTCTTTAAGTCTCCTGGGGTTTCCACGTCACAGATGAAGAGGGAAGAAAAGAGTAAAGCTTATAATTGACAGGGTGATGCATTTGTGACTGAAGCCTAACAGAATTATATTTTGGCTGGGAGAGAATAGACAGAGGAAGATATGTTTAAACTTTCTTTGTGCACAACTAAAGAGGAGCTCTGCTGTGCCCGGATTTATTCTTATTGCAAACGACTGCTTAAACTTTTCTCATGTTGGGATTGGTGGCAGATTCCTCATTTTATAAATGTGGATCTATGTATGTAAACCTTGCATTACCTCTCTTCGAACAAGAACGTGTTTTTAGTGAACCTTTGGTAATAAGGATTGAGGACTTCCATGTCCCAGTGAGCAACTAGCATTCCAGTGCATCCTGAGTCACTCTGCCTCACAGCCTAATGAAGATGAAGTGAGGTGTGATGGGAGATGTCATCAGAGGTGGAGGGGAGGTGATGGCAAAGCAGCAATGAGAGTCATAAGTCAGAAGCCATTGTCCATGTCAGAGAATGTCAGTGTGAAGAAGTTGTGAGTGGGTGGATGTGAATAGGTGATGGAAGGTGGGGGGCAGTGGTAAGGGAAAAGATTTTTTTAAGGCTTGATCCTCAGAGTGATGTAATCCGCTGGACATCTGTGCTTTGATGACAGACACGACACGCCATGTTCCGGCTCCAGGAGTTCTGCCACACACACTCACATACCGTGTACACACAGAAAAATACACACCTCCCTCCCCCAGGGAGCTGTCCCTGTCTGGTAGCCAAAGACTTGGTACTAATGAGACTAAATGATGCTGGAGCCTCTTTGTGAGGGGGTCACAGACTGTCAGCCATTCAGGCAACTGGCTGGAGTAGTGGTTGGAGCATGTGCCAACCAGTTTAACAACCTGTTAGGTATTTAGCCATTAAACCAGTTAGCTACTCGACCAAGCATCCTAAGAAACCATCACTCAACCTGGGTACCGTTTAAGCAGGTTAATTCTTAACTGGCCAGCTTTCTCTAAGTATAGTTAGGCTATCGGCCAAGTTGCAACCTGGTAAATAAACTATTAAGTCTATTTAACTTGCCAACCATTATCATTATCAAGACATTTGGTCAGAAAATCAAGCAGCACAAATCGTATTTTGCAGAGAACCAGTTGGTAAACATCACTACATAGTTATGATGGCAATGACAACTAAACTATCCAGTCAGTCACCCATCTTGTCATTTCACTGGTCATCCAGTCCGTCAGTCACCAAGAGCTTTAGTTTATCATGTGCTGGTTAAAGTCGAGTGAGGGAGTGGGGTGGGGGCGGGCTTATGTAAGACGAGAGCTAGGCCAAACAGAACTGACACAGGCCAGGCCTTAGATCGTCTAAGCATGAGGCAGAAATGTGCTGACCAAGCCTGTGAGTTCTTTGAGAGTCCAGGAGACTCAGGGGGATTAAAAGACGTTTCTTTGACTCTTGGTAATATAGGCTTCTTTCAAAAACAAACAGGCTAATTTTGTTTGCTGTGTGTTTTAGCAGCTGTGACCTTCTATATGACTGAGCCTGACCTTATCCTTGCAGCCTACAGCTCCCTAAATGTCTCCCATTAAGTAGACCCCTAGTTTTGGTTCATATTTGGTGCAATGCTTGCATCATATGGACAGAGTTATGTGTGTAGTGTGTGGATTGTGTAGTGCTTTCAAGGTTGGGGTAAGTCCTTGGTGCAGGTGTAGGATGGAAAGATACGGTGCACAATGGTCCCCACACACTTACACTCACATAGTCACAGTCAGGCTCACTGGATCTCAAATAACAGAGACAACACAGTCACTCTGGGCTTTTTAAAGCCAAACCAAAAGACTTGGACCAGACTATTGCCATGACTTAAGGGCTGGGATGATGATTACTCTGTTACCATGGAGACACTTCAGATGACAAAATATTGTCAGTGTATTATTCATCACAAAGCACTGGAGCAGATGTTTCTTGACCAAGGAATTGTAGTAGTATAACTCCGAATGGGTGTTTTGACATTCTTTTTGGTACATTAAAAATCACAGAAAAAGCAGAGTGACAAAGGATTTGTCTTTTAAAAATCACAAACCAACGCAAAGTTTTATCACACTGAATGATTTTTCTGTATAGAACACAACACAGCACAGATACGTACAACTAGAAAAAAGTTGTATTTTGAATTTTTCTTTTTTTCAAACATTAGAAATATGTTGAAATGGCAGTCAAATCGGAAGAACGGAAAAATGTTTAACATTTCTAAAGTTAAGTATCAGTTCTGAGTAGTTGCACTAAAAATTCAGCTCAGCCTAATAGAGAAAAAATAAAGAAGCTGAAATGTCATGTAATGGGCCAACTGAAACAGAAATTGTCACTTAAACATTCTTAGTGAATTTTGTCTCTGGAGCAACAGCGGAAGGTGCGGACCTCAAGGATTCTGCAGGGTTTTTGATTTTCCCTTGGCATTCTGTATTTAGGGTACAAGCTCATCGTCCATGTATAAGGTGAGAGGCAGCTTGTGGATTCAGGGAGAAAGTCTGAAATTTGTTATTTATGTGGCTCACAACTGGTTTTGTTGTTCTGGGCGATTCTACTATGTTTTTAGATCAAGCAGGAACATGTAACATCTCAAACAATCATTATCATGTGCAACTGGTTAGATAAAGGCATTAACATGCACTCAGTGCACAAAAACGTTCTTTCAGCCTAAATCATGTTGCAAGGCAAACACATTCAAGACCAGCATGATTCACATTTTCAACCCTGGATGATGCTGAATGCCTGGTCTTCTGCTGTGTTGATGTAAGTGAAAGTAAGCAGTTGAGATGTATGGCAATGTAGAGCTGTTGAAAGAAATACCGTGAACATGTAGTGAGTAAAAACAGCTGAATTTTCTTTTTGTGTAAAGCATGACAGTAAAGGGCTGGAGTTTCTTTTGCACCATGACTTGCTTTACAGTGACCTACCAAAGAAATGAAGCAGTCTGCCTTCACACAGTGCAGTTTGTGTGACGTGAGAGGTCAGAGGTCAGGGTTGATTTGTAGGGGTCATGCAATCGGGAGCCCCTCGCTCCTAATCCTCAGGACCCCTCCCTGTGTCAGGTCAGCCACATATACATCACATAGACTTCTATTTGTTTTGCCTGACAAATAATCATGGAACAATGGTAATTTCTTTTCCATGCAGAATGACGACTATGATTCATACAGTGTGGCCACTGTCTTCCACAATTAGGCCATTTTTGACTTCTTTACTGTTTTATGAGAAATAACTTTTTGGACAGTAATAGATAATAGCAGACAGCTGCAGATGGACTTGTTTTCCTGACTTGGCCTGCCTACTGCTCTCTTTCTCATCCCCGCACCCCCCTTTTCCCTCTACTTCTCGATTCTAATCCTGCTAATTAAACTTCGAGAGCCTGCAGGGCTCCTTCCTCCCCCTTCCCATCCTCATCTCCAGAACTTTCTCACAGGGAGCATAAAAGGATCAAGAAAGTAGAGAGAGAGGGAGAGAGACAGAGAAGGAAAAGAGCGGAGTGAGAGAGACCAAACAGAGGGTGGATTCATGGCAGCTCTGCTCTGCTTCTTATCAGTATCTTGACTCTGTGAATGAAACTCTTCAGAGGAGCTCCTTTCCCCTGGATACTCAATACACCTCCAAAGCTATCTGGGAATCTCCGCTGCGTGCACATATATACATGCATGCAGACATTACATTGTACAACAAACGGTGAAAAGTCTGGCAGCAAAGTGGCCAAACAGTTACCATTAAATTACAGTATAACACCGAATGTCATTTAACAGTAAGTTTCCTTTGAAAAGTACAGTTTTTGTCCTTTTGTGATATTTCATATGCGGATTACTACAATATGGAGCAGATCGTGTGAAATGTTACAATAAGTCTATTTAAAAAAAAAAACGTTTTAATTATAGTTTTGCCGTAAATTAATACTTTTAGTGGGACATGTTTCCAAAACAATAAAAACATCCAGATTTTTCAGGAGTATAGTGCACATACACTGCAGACAGAGAATGACTATGTTGGAATGTAAAAGTGAAAGATGTCCTTTTACATCTTCTCAAAGTTAAGAGACACTTTGTCCAAACAACATTAGAATTACCATATTTTAGGTTTCACATAGTAATATTTCTTTGTCAATAGGAAGAAAAAGTCATAGAAATCTTAAAAATGTTGTGGGCAAACTTTATCGATGGAGCAACATCATGTGAAATAATTATTGGATTTGGTTATTAACTAGACATTGTGGTGAGACTGTTTTCCCAACCAAAGATATAAATGTCTCAGTAATGTAGACCGGGGACATGCAGAATCTGGAAACAGTAAAGGTTTGTCTTTTCTGCTTGATAAACGACTTGAACTCATCTACCACCACTTCTTCCACAGCCCACTGCATAGCTTAGGTTCACCTACATATGCCAGTTAGGGCTTAAGTAGTTTTATTACTAGAAGAGACTCCAGAGGGGACAGACTACAACACTACACTACTTTTGACATTTAAGGTGACACTGGCAAATTGTTACCACAGAATCGGCGTTGGCACCACTTGGTTTCTTGAAAGCTTTTTTGCAAAAATGTCTGCGTGTCTGGTTTTTAAAAAGACATTTAAACTGTCAACCAGCCCCTTAAACTACCATAACATAAAAAACAAAAAACATTATAGTGAAAAAAGAAAGATCATAAATAACCGTTGAATTATTAATGAGTCATGTGTAATTTGTGATAAGATCCAGTACATGCAACATCAAAGTCAACTTCGACACTTATTCTGTTTGAATTTTAACATTGTGTTTGCTGATAGCCGTTTAATATTATAAGACAACTTGTGACTCTGTGTGTGGTGACTGCTGAACTATCTTGTGATGTATACAGAATTTGTCCTCAAGATAAACGAGCACCTGATCTGAGCTAGCACCAACGTAACGGTAATGTCAGCTTCTGCAGGCGACTCCCTTCCATCGACGCGTGTATGCGCTTTTGCTTCAGGTGAAATTAAGATACGCAATTAAGGCTCACTTAGGGTACATCAGAATTTCAGATAACAATGTTGCTCTTCTAATGGCGAGCTAACAATGAAACAACCTCCACATTCCTCCCACAAACCACTCTGTCATAATATTGATCCCACTGTGATTTATGAAGGCAAACAACAGACCAGAACCTTACAGTATTTCCCAACACTGAATGAAACCGACATTTCATTCGGATTTCCTGATGCTCTTGCATATAGTCTTTGCTGATGCTTGTTTATCCAGTTTAGAGTAGCCTCTACTTAGTGGCCTGTCTGTAATGACTGGGAGCAGTTGCGAAGCTATGCTTTGGTTAGTTCAAAATAAAAGAGGGGGGGTGAGGGGTATTGAGTATCCTGGCTTATTTGCGGTGAGGGCAGACCCCTCCCCATCAGTTCCCCTGGTTTAGGAGATGAGTGGAGGGTAAGGGGAGTTATATTATAGGATATTAAGCAGTAATGATGGGCCTAAAAGCGCGGGTACATGGGAAAGTGGAAAGTGGTCGGTACGTCTCGCTGTGGCCCCGCCATCGGTTCTGAGACACTGGGAGCCAGACCCAGGTCGCCCTGCCGCAGAGATCATTATAGGGTGGGGAGGTAACGGGGGTGGTGGGAGAAAGATTGAGATGCCAGACCCCATCCTCTAATCCAACTTCTCTGACCCCAAGTCCTGTTCCTTCCTCAAGCCCAAGGTCCACCGTCTGCCCATGCTTGCCCTCTGGAAAATGTCTCTAGCCGCAATCACCAGACTCCACCAACACCAAGCCCGACCCCGTCGCCATGTTGACCGAGCACCCAGACAAAATTGAGCAACCTTGAGGGAGACAGGAAACCGCCACTATCATGACAACAAGGAGGACAGTGTGAAGGCTTGTACCGCAGTGCTCATCCAAGGAACATCCAGTGAGGAGATGGGAAACAGACAATAAAGCTCTAGTGTGGATAGCCGCAAGGCATGAAACTGGGATGAGCAGGAAGGAGGGAAGGAAATAGGAGAGGGAGACAGGAAGAGAGACAGCAGGAGGGGGACAAGCTCCTATTTCACTACATTCCTTTAATTCAGCCGAGTAACCAACATATTACTGACAAAACCCATACTGACAGCTGTCTAGTGTGTGTGTGTGTGTGTGTGTGTGTGCGTGTGTGCGTGCGTGCGTGTGTCACCTTGCCTACTTCTTAGCCATATCAGACACACACAACTGTGACCAAAAAATTACTGCCACTTTATAGACCCAGTATGCATATTTCACATGAACTCTGTTTACTTAGTTATTGTGTTAAACAAAACCTTAAACGGACACCGTATGCACCATATTGGCTCTTAACTTCGATTCAGTGTGACAGCCTGAGGATATTATTGTCTAAACCTGTCTGACTCATTCTTCGATGTTGGAACGGGACTTGATGAGTGTAATGCTTTTAATATGGACTATGAGCGACATAGTCAGGACATGTTTAGCTTAGGTAAGCACAACAGGTGGGGTTGGGAATAAACCAACTGGGGTTCCTAAAATGTAGAACAATTCTTTCAAAGAGTCACTGGAGAAACATACAACTATAAACACATTGACTATAAACTCATCACTGGACCCACACAGCTATATTATAGTAAAACCATGGGACCAAACCAACCGAAACATAGAAGTGACAATAAATTATGAAAATCCACTATAAACGCAGCACTGTTTTTCCCACTGACACACAAAGAAACTGACTCAGAAACATGTAAAACTTTTTGGACAGTGACACAACAGGAAATTAAAAAACTAGCCTAAAGTATAACTTGATCTCCTTAATCCCACAAGTTTCAGTGTCTATAGGAATAAGAGAATGACTTTCTATATATTGGGAAAATGCTGTGCCAGCATTCTTCTTCTCCTCCTCCTCCTCCTATATCTCTTCATCCACACAGTGAGTTTTTCGACCATCAAACATGATCCCTTATAATTAAGCAGGTTTAAGGCCAACTGATCCCCTCGGTGAGCCTCGTCTTCTATACATTCCAATTAAAAGCGATTACACAGAGTAGTCTTTTACTGCTAAGAGACCTCTGTCAACTCCTCGCCCCCCACCCCACCCCACCCCACCAGCACCAGTACAACCCATTCCCAGGGTTTCAGCTGTCATCCATTGCCTCAACGCATCAATCACAATACATTTTTTTGGTCTGTGAAGAAAGAAATTGTGTGTTTTTGTGCTCGTGTGTGTGCATTAGTCCAGATAAATTCTGCTTTTCCAGTCATTCTGCTTCTTCCAACAGTTTCTACCATTGTTCATTCACGTGAATGAGAGACGTAGAACTGTGTATATGCACTTCTAAATGTAGACCTAGACAAAAGCTTGAGCCAGGCAAATCCCTAAATCTTGTCAAATTTCACTCAAGGTACCCACCACCCATGGCCCATTGCTCTCCCCATCCTTATTCTCTTTTGGAAATGCCTGCAGGGAGCTGAATAGAAGCCGCCACATTTCCACATGAAGTGAGCAGCCAGCAGCGATACTCTCTCCACTGGCAAAGTTTACTTTTCTTCTAGCTGTGAGAAAGCTTGGTGGGACTGCAGTTATGAATATTCATGCGGTAGAGTTCCCTGTCAATCAGTCAAGGCAAGCTGAGGGGGAATTTATGTGTCGGTGGTTCATCGTACTGGGGAAGGAATGTGTGCTAAATTGGATTCAAGCCATGCTAATAGTTTTGCTGGGTTTCATTTCACTTCTATATTTATTAGATCTCTTTTGGCTACTAGGTAACACTGTTTTTGCTCCACATCGACTATTCACAGCCTTCAACTGAGTGATGACTTTAAAGAAAAAGTCATTGACATGGGTGTATTCAGCCTACTAACAAAGAACTTTATAGCAGCAATGTTATTACTAAATGACCATATCCCTTTATTTTAGGAGCATATGTTGATGACAATGCATTTTAGCGGTCATCTATGCCTTAAGGAAAGTTGTGTTCTAAGTGATAGCCACAGTCGGACAGGTCTGTGCATGCAAACATGTTATGCATAATAGATTTATATCATCCTTGAAAACCAGTGGTATTAAGCTATATGTTCAAATTCGGCTATATTTGCTTCTGTAGTGACTTGTACTGACAACAGTAGAAATATATGTTCTGGTTATACGTTAACTATTACACGTGTATTTACATGTATTTAATGCAACCCTGTATGAAAAATATATGTTTATATACAACTAAACGCCAATCCCAAGTACGTTCTTTGGAAAAGGAATGACCACAGAGGTGGTAGGGGAGGATGGCGTATGTACACTGTGCAGGGTTCACATGCCAGAGCCCCTGGTTCGACACCAAAGTCCCCACTGAGGTTGGGTTAAGGCAGGAAAAGTACTGAGGTTAGGGTTAGAAAAAGATTGTTTCTGGTGTCGATTGTCATGACACCAAACAATATTGTTCCTCCTCCTTTGGGCCGCAAAAATCTTGTTGTTACTTTACTTTGCTTGGCAGATGCTTTTATCCAAAGCAACTTACAAGGAGCTAGCGCTGTGTGTCTGGCTCAAGGACACACCTGGTAGAACTAGGTGGACTAGGAGTCAGGCGGGTTTCGAACCTGCAACCTTCTGCCTCCCAGTTTCTTAACCCATTGAGCTACTAGGTGCTGATAGGAAACAGACTAGCAGGTAAATGAAAAATGCTAACTGCTACATCGATTAGTGTGACTGCTGTCAGAAACCAGTTATATAATTTCAGCCCATTTAATAATCTGACGAATATGTATAACAGATAAAAAGCCTTTTGTGTGATGTAAATTAATGCAGATGTGAAGTCTGATAGTGGAACCAAAGTTGGTATGTCACTGTAAAGAGAGAGAGAGAGAGAGAGACCTGCATTGTGTTGACAAGAATTATGTTCGTTACTGTGTTTGGAAGAATGAAGACTTTTTGGAGTGAGGACTCATACACTTTATTACCCTCCCCACAAGTTAAAGCGGCCAAAAAGCTACGTTATGTTGTTGTTACAATGTTTATTGTTGCTGAATATTAGCAACGTGCTAATAAATTCGTGTCTATCGACATTTAAGTGAATGTGAGTTGCATGTTCTCAGTTGAAGGAAAAACTGGTGTAATGTAGTAACACAGAAGTATATTTTCATGTGAATTTAATATTTTAAAGCAGTGTGATGCACGATAATGGTGCTTTGGTTAGACTACATCTGAAAATAGACCTTCAAAAGTCCCCCCAAAAAATTATTTCACCAGCTGCCACTGTTCATATGAATGAATATAAATTACCGGTAAATAATGTAGTTGTTAATGTAAAGTCAAACTAATGGCAAAAAAACAAGGGCTTTAGTGAGAGGCATGAAGTGCATGTCAGATGTGGCTCCTGTCCTGGCAAACAATAGATAAAAAGGAAGTTATCTGTGCAGGACAAGGGTGGGGAAAAATAGGGGAGCAATGAGCTGCACAACAGAGTTAGGGAAGAGGAGAAAGCAAACGGGTGTGGAGAGAAAGTAAGAAAAAAAGCACTGCTGGGCACCACTCAGTGGCATAAATCTAGGCACTCACAATCGAATTCAAATGCAAATCTAACACAGAGCACCCCAAGGAAAGGCTGACCTTAATTTAGCCAAGTCTCTCTGTGTGTGCT
The DNA here is from genome assembly GCA_032359275.1 of Microctenopoma steveboyesi. NCBI lineage: Eukaryota > Metazoa > Chordata > Actinopteri > Anabantiformes > Anabantidae > Microctenopoma > Microctenopoma steveboyesi. The sequence continues at coordinate 2,483,986 of JAUMHF010000007.1, read as the reverse complement.
ACCCCCAACTGACAGGAACACCTCATTCTCCACAGTGTTTAAATGTGTGTGTGTGTGTGTGTGTGTGTGTGTGTGTGTGTGTGTGTGTGTGTGTTTGTGCATGCTTGTGGGCATGCATGAATATGCACATACCTCTTCTCTATTATTGGGAGCGAGACTGGATTGACAGTCGCTATAGGCTTACAAAGAAAAGTTACTCCAAAAGTTTACTTTCTCTGAACTGTATATTCCACATTCATTCATATTTCAGTTTTTCTATGTACATATTTAGAGCTGTACTTATCTCTGCACATCCCTACCCATCCCCATACTCCTCTTTGTCTTCCCGCCTCATAGCACCTCCAGCAAAGGAGTCAGAAATGAACCTGAACTGATTAAGAGTCAAAAGCAGTTTCCAGGGAAGATTCAGTGAGGCATAAGCAGTTACCAGGGCAGCAGTAGTTGTGGTTGGTTACCGAGGGTGTGGGGGTGGATGAGGGTAGAATGGGTAGGCTCGTTGGTTGCCAGGGGGCAGCCTGTTGGTTGCTTGGGAGTGCCGCAGCAATCAGGCGAGTGTTAAAGCCATTAGGAGACCTTACCATATGAAAAGCTGGGTGGGTGTGGCGGGGCTGAAGATGAGTCCTGGGACGATAGCCCCACTGTCAAACAGCAGGAGTCTTACAAAAGAGCCTTTCACTGGGCCATTACTCCCCCCCCCCACTAACACACACACTCACACAACCTTTACCCTGTGCTCCCATCCCGGCCGGGCCCATTCAGAGCCAGCTACCATGGCCACAGAATAGGGAAATTCCCCCTTTAAGTGCCGGAATGACAGGGCAAACAGAGGAGGGAGAGGAGACTCAAAGTGAAAGAAAGACGATTAAAGCGTAGCAACTTTCCACCAGCCTGTACAGAGCTGTATTTTTACCAATAAGTTGGCATCCTGACTGCAGCCAGAGAGGCCCCCAGGGAACCCAGTCCAACCCCCAGGGAAACACTCATTACTGGGGGTAACAGCTCCTTGGCGTTCCCCATCCTGTTGAGGAGTAGAAATCTTTATTTCCATCTTTTTTACGAGCAGAGGTACTGTTTACTGTGCAGTAATGAACAAAGCACACAGGGAACTAAAAATAGACGTGGCTAATGTAGCCCAAACACCCAGAAAAGGAAATCTGGGTGTATATTACTGTAAGTACAAGTGTGTGTGGACACATAACCGCAGGTATGGGCAGCAGTAGAGAGAAGCAGCGATAAAAGCCAGCCTCTGTTTCCTGTCCTTAACGAGCTAATGGTGGGGATTTACTGGCCTTTTACTGATTGCTCCAATTAGATGTAAAGCAACACAGGACCAGTCCTCTAACTGCCCATTGGTCTGTCTGTCCTTCAGTCTCAGCAACTTCCCTGTCTCTGAAGGAATGGTGTCTCTAAAATATTAGAAAACTCATTTATTGGGCAAAATAAAAAAATTAAATTATCAATTAAATTTACATAGTTGAACAATTATGTCCTTGGATGTATTAAGATTATGCTCGACACTTAACTGCGTATCAGTGAACACACTCGGGTTCACCTTCAAAACAATAAACATATTATCAGTGTTGAACACCATAAAACACGTCTCTTTCGTAATGTGGCGCTAAATGCACTCTAGGCTAGCAGCATTCTTACAGAGACAATTCTTATTTTCCGATAATAATAATAATCATTGTTATAACTGACACTTTAACAATCCCCTCGGGGAGATTCACGCAGCCCCCTAGAGGCAAATGCACAATATCACCTGTACTGCACTCACTATCACAAAAAAGCAGCAGAGGCTGATGGAAAACGTCAAGCAAGTAGCAGTAGAGAAAAGCTCGGAGCATCACTACACTCAGTATAGTAATAATCTTCTGGGCCTATAAAATGTTCTGTAAATGTGCTGTGATTTTTCAGTTCTGTTGTCACCAAAATTACAATTCCTTTTACTTCCACTTACTGCAGCAAGCTCGGAGGCAGATCATCGCGGTATATAACAACACCAACATATGCATGGTCAACTACCACCGAGGATTCGTAGGAGAAACGTTACACGACCCGCTAACATCACCGTGGTTACACTGAATCTCAACATGAAACTAAAACCAAGAAACAAATGGTGAAAGGACCAGTTTGAAAACCAATATCCCTGTCATGCTTTTGTTTTACTTTCAAGTCTCTTGTGAAAACATCTGTGCGTGCTAGTGTTTGCTGATATACATAGTGTACATAGAAGTGGTTTGAAGCATACTGAAGTCTTTAGTCTCAAGTATCAGACTGAGGGAATCACAAATCAAATCTAGCCTTCCTTGGATGTCATGGTTGGACCGTTAACGCACGCAGTATATACCTTCGGCACTGGCCTGCTTTTGATTACCATCCCTCTTGCCGTTTCCTCTTTGTCAGTTTCAGTCGCTTCGGTCATTCTGTCCTACTGCAGTCCAACAGTGTTTGTGTCCGTCTGTCAGTTCTTTGACTCTGCTCACTCTGAGCTTCATGTCTGTCCAAACATCTGCGCTGAACTAATCTTAATGGAGCAGTTTTCATGTTTTCCTCGTTATCCAACCACTCACCACATTTCATAACGTCAAGACAAAATACATCAATTATCCATCTACATGTCAACATAGAACTATTTACAAAAAGCATAATAGAGTCTTGAAGTCCTTCTCATTTGGGGGTTTCCTTTTGTTCTCAGTGGTCAGAGGTTTTATTGTTAAAGACGACAAGGGGAGGCAGACTGCTTGGGATGCATATAATGGAGGAAAACAACATTTGTTAGAGCTGTGTTCAAGTTTCACTGCTAAACCACTGAATCAACCGTTGCTCTTTTTGATCCAGCTTGTCCGCTAATTTTCTAATTATGAGTCAGCAGTGAGGCTATGTGAGTGAGTCAGACGTGAGTGTTGTGAGTGGGTGTGTGTGAGTGGGAGCAACGTGTGGGTGTGAGCCCTGCTGTGGTCGAGAGTATGACTAAGGGGCAACTTATGAGCCTGTGCATGTATGTGTACGGAAGAGAGGACTGAGGAGGACAGAAAGGGGTGTGCTTGAGAGGGTGACCTGTGATTGGTTGAGACTGTTCAGACACTGACCACAGCAGAATAAGATTACCCATTTAGCTAAGCAACATTAGTGATGTTGAATGTCCCTCGGAAATAGGCCTTTTCAACTTTTATGGTAAATGTGTGGGATTTTGTTTAGGTGATCTTTAGAAGGAACAGTTTGACATCTTGGGAAATATAATTATTTGCTCTCTGTTATTGTTCTCATACCTGTCAGTTAACAAATAAACTAGATGCCAACCATCTGGGAAACCCTTCAGGTATCTTGGCAAAGGCAAGTATATTGCCTTTCCTGCCTCTCCACTGGGCTCTGTTCTCTGATCTCTTTTCTTATCCATCTCTTCCACATGCCCGTGTCCTATCTTCCACTCACACAGCTTTATCTCTAATTGTTCTTACAATGACACTGCTCTTCCTGTCCTTTCTACCTCACCACACATTTTCTGACATCTCCGCTTGGGTGAGAACAGTATCTTCAATGCTATCTCTCCAGGACAGATGTTCTGGTCCTTCCAGTTGTTCTTTTCACTGTCCACTTTCCACTCAACCCAACCGGTCGAGGCAGATGGCCGTTCACTCAAAGCCTGGTGCCTAGTGCTACTTGAGGGTTTTTTTTCCCCCCAAATTCTCTAAGATTTCCTTTGTTTACATGTAATAAAAACTATTAAATAAAACAATTTACTTTAATTAGAACTTAGCATCTGCATTGACTGCCCCCACAAAGTCTGCCAATAGTCTGAAGATCACCAGTAATGACAAACTTAGCTTTGCTGACAAAATATCTGTCAGGAGGCCTGAAGATTTGACCTCTACACCATTAATGATATATGGTTCAACCCCCCCATCTTCTGTCAAGGCTTTTATATGCCTACCAGCAGACATAATCAGCCCGCTCAGTGGCTCCCTGCATTAGGCTCAATGCTCTGAAACTTGCCAACAGAGTGGCCAACTCAATAGCACCAGGCAAAGCCTTTCATCTCGGTGATCACACACAGTGTGTCGAGCTCTCAATCCCTGCCCACTCACTAGTCTCTCTCCCAATATTCAGAAAGAAGCTGAATATGGAAATCATAAAAAAAAAAAACAATTCAATTCTACTCAGACAGGTCATGTATCCTGAATTTAATGGTTTCCTTGGTCACCACTAAGGAACATTGGACTTACTGACTCAAAAAAGCTTTTAGTCTCTTTAAAGAAGGTGTCTCTGTTTTAGTGTGTCACAGATGTCACAAGTACACAAAATCACACATCCAAACATGCAAAACATTTGGTATAAATGCAGATATCCTTCCTGTGAAATGAGATCCAATTTCAGCAAGAATTCTGAGTACGTCATGATCTTATTTCTTAGTATTCACCCTGACAGACGTGGCAAGACCAAAATAAACAGAAAGATGTGTTTTGGTGCATGTTTCTGAAAGAAAGCAAACATATTTAAAGACTTACGGTAAAGACCTACGGTAGGTTAAAGTGCTTCTATTTTGAGGAAAAAACAGACAACCTTGTGCTGGCAACAACTGGCACCAGACTGGTGACGTTGCCAGTTCCTTAGTAGTGCCCCTCCAGTGGGGCCTTGCCGACTTCACTGACCTGCAGAAACACACGCACACAGCAGTAGCTACAATGATTAGTCACGGGGTCCCATTCATCCCCCCCAGTGTTTATCAATTAACACTGAGAACGTGGGAAAGGGAGGCAGAAAGAATCCAAGGGGATTAAAAGACAGATTGACAGCAGCACATGTTCCCTGACTTCTTCCACTCTGTCTTTCCTGTGTCTCCTTCCTCTTCATACATTTTTTTACACTTTTACTTTCTCTATCATCTCTCCATCTGACCATGAGTACAAACCCGTCCCACATTGACTTTCATAAGGCGTTTGCTGATTTCAGCCTTTGACTATAATATTGGCAAAAAGTTTGTTTTGTCCAACTTGTACTGGCAGCTGTGCAACCCTGGCACGATTAGCAGAAAGTGTAATACGCAGTCAGAGGGGTAACTGGAAAATACACTCTGTGCTTGTCGAATTAAGGTAGACTGTATTTTTTCTGTGAATGACAGCTTGATCCACATAAACATAAGCACAGCAACACATGAGAGACATGGATGATGTTATAGCTTACATGTTGTCACCGTTGGAATAAGAAGAACAAGGTTTGGCACTGTTGAGCCCAGCTGCGGTTCCAAAAGTATTTTGAAATTAAACCTACTTCTTGTGTTTTTAAAAAAGCGTAATATCAAATGACGTCAGGATTGGATGCAAATATCGCACTAAAGTGAACATGTGTTACGTGTGTTGTCTAAATACTGGAAACTAAATTAACTTAAGGAGAAGTGAAAACAGATTCAGAGCGCCACGAGTATTCCCAAACACTGGGTAATTTTGGAAACGAAACATTGTAATAGAATAACAATTTTCAATAGAGTTAAAAGTAGTAGTGGTAGTGAAATTGAAACCCTAGAAATCAGTTCTTGCCCTTGTTTTAATGTAAATGGGTTGTTGAAAGGTTTTTTTTGGTTAACACCAAGTTAAGAGACTATCATGTTATATGTTGTGACTTTTTAACACTTTTTAAAAACGGTGGTTGCTAACAAGTGGCTAAATGATAAGAGAGAGGTTGTCCGAAGCATTAGACGTCATCACGCTGAGTCTTGTGTTTATGCTTTGTACTCCTGCAAACTAATTCAATCAAAATCAACTCAACCTTTCCAACTCGTAGACTGCTCGAGGTCAGGTCACGCTATGAAGAACAGTCTTTTGTTAGAGATACAGTAACTGTGTTAAATCAAATTACAAGTAGGAGGTTAGTGGGGGTGACATTGAAGTCATATGACCCAGTGATCCAGTAATCCTAGTCAACTGCATTAATATTGATTTAAACATCATAAAAGTGGTGTACCACCTTTCTCTTGGTCAAAAAGCTGTAAAAGCTGAAAGAAAAATCCAATTTATCATTTTACATTTTTTAAACATAGGTTGGCTTTAGTTGTGACATTCTACATAGTGCTAAACACCATTGAATCATAATTCAAAGTCCTGGACGAAAGGAATGCATCCACTGCCAAGGTGTGGTAGTAGTAGTGGTGTTTCTAGATACAACATGCCAGCAGGATTCATCCACTACAGACACTGCATGTGTGTACCATGTTAGATAGCAATCCATCTAATAGCTTTAGTTTAGTCAGATTAAAGTCACCAAAGTTGTTTTTTTCTAGTAGAAAAGCTTTTAAAAGCAGATCTCTCTATGTTTACAATTTAAATGTCTTACTTTGGGCTCAACTAAGACTGTGGGAAAAAAATGTGTAGGATAGTGTGAGCCTAACTGTCGTTATCGGCTGGCTGTTTTGGATCTGCAAGACCCCACATGGTGCCAGCTGTTTCTTCAAGCCCAACTAAGCTCTTGGTATTGAAGCTAATTTGACCCATGGAGGGCCAATTGGGACCAAACAGAACTCAGATCACTGAAGCGATCCAAAGGCCAATAAATAAAGAGAACGGAAGTTATGAAGGAATATCCCCTAAGTCCCAGGACTCTTCCTTTACTGTACTGTGCTTGTCATACTTACACAACTTACTCTACCGCTAAACTCATCTCATCATGTCATACATTACTTTCTGGTAATTTCTCAGGTCTCCCCCTGTCTTTTCATCTTCACTCCACTTCCTCACACGGAATCACCCCAGTGGTCTAGCAGCCAGCAAACATGTGTTGGTTCTGGGGATAAAGGTGGCCTAGAGGCCTGTTGTCCTGGTTTCTAGTGTCAGGGAGATGCAGGGCTATGCATACTGATGCTGTTTGAACTTCTCCTAAAGTGATTATTTATGCACAGCCAGAATCGCTTGGCTGAGGCAGGATTAACTTCATGAAAATGCAAAAGGGTAGCCGAGCAGGCACACACACACACACACACACACACACAGAGTTGTGCTTTCATGGCCTAGTGCGTAGCTCTCCTCCACTTTCATGGCCTCTGTGGTCTGAGGATAGGACACTGCTAAAAACCCCCACAGATCCTTCACTCTAATGTCTCCATGGAGATGCTAAAGAGATTAGCGCACTATGCGCCCAGTCTGTACATGCGACAATGCATGTCACGCATGATGAGGACAGCGGCAGCCCTGCATGTTTGATTACACTTTATACAACAATCAACAGGTTGCACTGAGCGCAAGTGTAGAAAAGGAGCTGACAGAAACAACGTCTGTGTCCTAAAACAATGTCACACTAATTGACTCGTTCTAATGGTGGCTACCTCCCATCCATCCAAGCATCAATTCATTCATGCATGTAGAGTGGGCTTGTATGCCTCAAAGGGTACCAGGTTAGATACCCATTAGTCGCCATCCTGAAGATTTATGAGACAAACACAGATCAGCTGTAGAGACGCTTTTCTTTCCATCACCGCTGCCATTAATTTCTTTGTGTTCTATTTTTGTGTATATACAGCAGGGGTCTGCAGAATGACAATGAAGCCAGCGAAGCATAAAGACAGGAAAATATTTAAAAGTGCTTTCCCAACTGCGCCACCCTCCTCTCCTTCTCCTCCTCTGTCCTCTGCAAACACAACATCCTGACAGTCCATGCTCTCTCCTTCCTTGCCTGATTGTCTCTGTCTCTCCAGAGGCTCTAAGGGCAACAGGCCTCTCGTCTTTGTAGTATCAGACAGTGCTTTGGATTATTTGAATAAACACACACACACACACACACAGTCAGCCTTAGATAAAACAGGCAACATAGGCAATGGGTTACAAGGGAGCCAAGTTATTATGGTAACCCCAGTGAGGCCTTCCTTGCTCCACTCCCCTCCCAGGCCACCCCAGGGCGCTTTGAAATGAGAGAGGGAGGCAGAGCATAGATAAACAACAGATAAAGAGGAAGACCAAGAGGAGGCGACAGGGGGGCAGCATCGCATTTTTAAGAAATCCCCCACTTCCACTTGGAGAATGAAAACAAATGATAACGAAAAAGGAGGGAGGGAACAACACCATCTTCTTTCTGTGTGTTGCTGAAGAGTTTGGGGTGGAGGGCAAAAAAGGATGAGAGGAGATCAGAGACAAGAAAAAAAAGGAGACAAGAATATTTCAGAAGAAAATAGAAAAAGCATGACAACATAAAGCAGGAATGTTTGTAACAGCTATACGTCCAAAAGAAGTAAACAAGGTTTTAAAAACACTGCCTGGAGAAATGCACCAGAGGAAAAAGATGTGGAGAAACCTGAAGAAGAGTAGAGGCAAAGAGATGGGGAGATGGGAGAGGAAGGCACACGAGAGCAGGACTCCAGTCATTCAGAGAAGAAATGGAAGGGGGAGGAGGAGGATCTGTTGTTTCCCTTCCTGTGTGTTGATAATGTAGGACAGGAAGGAAGCGACCCCGTGAGGACCAGTAAACCGCCCTGACTGTGCTAGAGCCATTACCGCTGCATTGTTCTCCATCGGCCTCTGTTACTGGCTCCTGTCTTCATTATCTCATCGCTATTGTCTCAGGACCCTTAGATGATGAGCTCAACGACCTGATGACAACCATGGATGCACACACACACACACACACACTGAAAGAGAAATGGTGCAGAGTGAAAATAACAGAATGGTAATGACCATGATATGTGTGTGTGTGTGCGTGCGTGTGCGTGTGTGTGTGTCTGGGTGTGTGTGTGTGTGTGTGTGAGCGAGCTAAAGGAAAAAGTCCGAACAGGACAGATGGCTACTGTCAGGTCATTCTTCTCCTCCTCTATATCTTTCTTTCTTCTTTCCAAGTGGCCAAACTCCTTCTGTGTACACAAGTCTTCCTCTCATTCCAGTGCTTCATCTCTGTTTTCATATTTTATTATGATACTCCCAACATCTCAGCCATCAAATGTCAAGATTTTCAAAACCCCATTCACACACAGGGTAAATCTAAGAAGGGTGCAAAGATTCACCTTCAGTAAACATGGCCACCTTCTTTAACGCTTCTCTAGATATAATTAGATTAGATTTACTGATGTACAGTGTTAAAGAGTAGAGTAGATTACACTTTATGCTGAAAATGATTGTTTATACACAGGTGGGTGTGTCACAAGCAGCTTCTGGAATATGTTGGAGGTCAATCCGTGTTTATGTGTCTGTACATGCAGTGTCTTACCGTGTGCCAAATGCCAGACCGTGTGCCTTTTAGCAAGCAAAGTGTGCGCCATTAGTTTCTGAGGTTTAAATCAAAACCACTGCCTGTCACAATATCCTGCTGTTTTAGTGCGCCAGCTCTCACATGGCTTTTCTTTACTGCTTCAGTTTGTGGCCGACGATGTTTGGCTGTTTAAAAATTCCCTCTTTTTTTGGTTTTGAGGGAACTTTCGAGCCCCCTTCAGAGAGCCTTTGAGATGAAGCAATCCGAACAGCATGTACAAAGGAATTTTTTTAAAGGCCTTTTCTCTGGCTTTCCATCTCTTTCACTTTCTCACCATACCCCTCTTTCCGTCAGTGAGGGAGTGGATTGGACAAGGAAGGAGGGAGTGTGGTTGTGATGTGTTCCGTGCAGTCATAAATAAGTCAGTCCTTGCTCAATCTTTATGGAATCCAGAGCCTCTTTATCCCTTCCATGTGTTCCATATGAGCCTGGGCCCCGACCTTTGACCCCTTCACTCGGTTATCTCAGGCCCAGGAGAGACAGTGTCTGTGTATGTTTGTGTGTGGGTATGTGTCAGAGGGTGGAGTTGATCGGGTTTTGATTATCTCATGACCCCGGTGCCCCTCCCTGCATCACCTTACCCCCTATCTTCATTTCACAGGCTATAAAACACACACATCCTCAGACACACACACACACATCCTCAGACACACACACACACACAGACAGAGTGGATGGTTTAGTTGTCACTTTGTAGATCAGATCCAGGCCCGTTTGCCTTCATGCCAATGCATGGCTAAGTCTTCTGGTGTTCTTAAATGCACACACACGCAAAGCACAGGGCTACAAGTTATAAGTGTACACAAGCTTGTTTGCACGCTAATGTTAGCTTTTAGCTCAGTTCCATTCTTTTCCATTCATTACCACTGTTACCTTTAACCAATAACCTTAAACTTTCTCTGAGTGATGCAAATGTTCCATTCTGTACAGCGTTTTCTGCATATTGAAGTTTTTTTTATTATATTGTGCAGGATTACTAATATTTCTTATAATGTATTTTTGTGCATTAAGGGGCTCAAAGCTAATACTTGAAGGCCTTTTACTATAGCACATGGTCCAGCTTTCTCAATTTAGAAATATAGAGCATATTAGAAATATATTATTCATTTTGATACACAAACATGCAGTATGTGAGTTTTATGTCACTGCTGTTAAAATCACAATATAGATCCATTTTAATAAAGAAACAAAATCAGTTGTGCTTAGTTCAGTGCCCCAGAAACATTTCCATTGAACTTACTTCACTTGTGATGCAGGTCCATCACATGCAGGCTCCGTTTCGGTTAGTCAGTGGGATATATTCCAAATCTGCTTGGGTTGCAGCAACAATTATTTCCTTTCTTTGTTTTCTCGTGCAAGGACAAGAATCATTAAAGTTACTCCTCTTTCAGTGTAGGTGTTATGTCCCATGCTCTGCTTGTTGTCTGAAATAAGTGCCTTACCAAGAGAAGAAAAATAAATCCAACGACTAAATGTGTAACTGTAAATGTGTGTGTGTGCGCGCATGCTTTGTCTTTCTGTTAAAACAACAAGGAGACCAAGGCTGCTCTGTGTCAACAGGGAACAGTTATTACTCGTTCACCTACACACACACACACACACACACACACACACACTCACACGCGTGCATGAAGCCGTCTGGCTCTTTTAGCGCTCCGTCCCAGGTTGCTGTGATCTAAGGGGAAAGAGGCTAAAGCTCAAAGGTCAAAGGTCATATTTACAGGGGCCGCGCTCCCTTTACTGCCAGCTCCTAATTAGGCTTTAATAAAGCTAATTAAGCTTTATTAACTGGTCAGGGGGGCTGGGTGTTCTTAACCCAGGCCAGACCTCACCCCCATTTACAAGCTGCAGGATGACGAGAGTTGGGGTTCAGCAGTTTGCGGGAGGAAGAAAAGAGAATAGAATAGTTCCCCAAGAAAAATGTGTTTCTGAGCCAGATAAATCAGTGTGTTACATAATGCTCTGAATGGTCTTCCGCTATTGTCTTTTACCGTCAGCTACACTCCATCACGCTCTGCTCGGCCCTTCGGGAATCAATCAATTAGAATTAATGGAAAGTCTGTAATTATGTGTGTGTTTACTGTCCTTGTGCATGTGTGTCTCAGTCTCTCCTTTGTAGTCTGATGTCCCCAGTGCGAGTCCCGGGCCGATGCAGACCTGTGGTCCAGAGAAAAGCCTCTTTGTGTCAGTATGCGACCGATCGGCCACTTTTGCACTGTTGGCTCCCCCTCAAGCCCTGGCTGACCTCCAGATCCCAGAACCAGGCCGGGCCTTGCATCTCTGTAGTCCATCACAGACAAAGGGCTTGTACGATGGTCTGACTCTTCTCTCAAATCCCCCCACCCCCCTCCATTGCAAACTGTGTTACAACAGTCCTCCCAACCATTAATGTTGACATCAATACCTTCCATTGATCCAAATTAAATTTTTTCCCACTAAAGCATAATTTCCTATTTAATTATGTAATTTGTTTTTAAGTTCGTGCACAGACTGGGACCATTGCTGAGTTGTTTGGGAGGCATTTCTATACGTTCATCATAGTTTTTTCTTGGAAAATCTTGAAACCAAAATTTTGAACTAAATCCTGTTGTTTTTAAAGTTTTGTTTTTTACATTTATTTGACAGTTTAACACAAATATGTGATTTAATTTTGAAAACAAACCTTAAGAGACAACCCCTGCTCCACCCATGGGCCAAAGGTCAGAGGTCAGTTTCCTCTGCTTCCACTGTGGAGTGAGATGTTCCAGTCACTGTCTCCTTGTTTGTTGACTAGAGGTGCTGGTCTGGTGGTTTCGGGGTAAGTGCATTTACTGGAACTGTTGAAGTTATTTTGCCCCAATTAAAAAAATTTCTTGAAAAACTTGCAGACATGCGGATTGTAATGTTTCGACGTTTGTGTGGTTTATTTGTTCACTGGGAGAGTTTCTTGGAACTTTCCTAGAGCCCGTGACAAGCATTCAAAATGGACTGTTTCATTCCAAAAATAACTTTTCACTGCATCGGTGGGAAAATCTAATCTTCATATTCGAGTTTCTTGTTGAACATATTCAATAAGCACATTCAGGCCTCACAAATGTTGCCATACATTGGATATTGTTCAAGTCGAACAATACGCCAGGTAATATGTATTTATTATGCAGCATGCGGTGATTCTGCAGCCTGATATATTACCCCTTCTTCCACCAACAGTGGTGCATTCAGGAAAGTGCCTTCAGGCACTAACCTGACATTTTAATTTAGATTTACTGCAGCTATACTTGTTTTATTTTATGTAACTTCGGTGCTTAAGTGCTATGTTTGTTTATAACTCTTTTGTTATGTTCAGACATCTGGATTATACAACACAGGCTCACTCAAATGCTTGCAGTAACATGCAAATTCTATTATAGAGGTGATTTCCCCTCACGGAGTGCTTGCGGAGCCCCTCTCCTCCATTGGAAATTAGCCCACTGGTGAGTTTTTACTGCGATAAATGCAGCTGTAAATTGCTGCGCCTCAGTTATTTGAATCCCAACTGATCATTTGTGTGCCACTCAGTCATTCGCTTGCGTGCAGGAGTAGATTCACACCTCAGGTGAGTGCTGTAGCAGCCTCGGCTCTCGCCTGTGGTTTGTTGGGCTCAGTTATCTGCGTAATTTGCACACACATATGTGCGCCCACACACGGAGAAAATGCCTAAAGACATCAAATTAAATCTACCACAAGAGGCCTGATGAAGTGCCCTTGACCAAGAGATTGAATGTTTTCTAGCGCCAGGTGCAAGTTGGGAAAAACCAGAGGACCTGCCAGAGCCGCCTCTGTACTGTGCTAAAGTAGTGCTGCAGTGAGTGTCAGATGCATTAAATCTACCCACAGCTGGCAGGACATTGAGCTTCCTAACACTGATCCTTAGGAATGTGAAGGAATTTGTAGACACACTCACATAGTGGAGCAAAAAACCAGGAGAGTCTCTCAGGGAACTCTGTTTGCATGCCCTTCTGAGTCTAATAGCAAATCATTATCCCCCTTTAACCCCTTAGCGTGACACGTCCGTCTCCCTCTATGCATACAGTACAGTATATCCTTTTTGTGTATGTTTCAATGGGTGGAGGGAGTTTCCCATAAACCTATGGCAACCTGCCAAACATATGTTTGTTACAGTGGGCTTAAACACACAAGCTTTCTGAACACACACACACACACACACACGCACAGACACGCTCGTCACGCTGCCCATGCACCGAGAGCGTGACGAGCACAGAAATTCCCCCCTCACAATTGCAATTCCACACCTTTAGTATTGTTGTCAGGCCCGTCAGACACGGCTGTCTGTGGGTATGTGCAGGGCAAGAGCTGGTTACGCTGTATTGTATAGCGTATAAGGGTATAGGCTACACCCGCACATCCATTCTCCATTCTCCAAACAGGTTCTCTCATCCGTCACGTCTCCTACCCCCTCCTCTTTCTCAACAGCAGGCATGGACACTCCTCTGTCACCTCTGATCCCCCTCTTCATGAAAACACAGCCTTTTTTAGCTCCAGAGGCGCGGGGTGGGGGTGACAGCAGAGGAAGAGACCAAAGCAGAGAGATGGATTTGAATTACACACAAACCAGCACAGACCACAACCACACGCTTCCGGCCCTGGGACAAACTCGGGCCTCGCTGCGACAGAATGGGTGCCTTCTCTGGGAAGAGATAAAAATAGGACATCTGGTCGGCATTTATTACTTAATAACCACAGTTATATATGCACTCACGCACATGCAAGGAAAAAACATATTCAGGTCAATGTTTATACTGGAGTTTTTTGGAGGGAAACTGCCTTTAGACCACCACGGGACACTGAGATCGCTGCCAAAATCCTGGCTGAGAAGATTTGTTTGAGATACATATATATATATAACCTAATATGCATCCCCCGCGTATACACATAGTGTACAAAATGATTATATTATACAACTATACTGTATGCACTACATGTCAGCTCCCACACACACACACACACACACACACACACACATACACAGACACACTCATACAAACAGAGAAAAGGCACAGAGCCCACTTGGTTTCACTTATTAACTCAAATGAAGTGAGATTATATTACCAGAAATGGTAGGAACAGCAGGTTTTGCTTAGAGCTTGGCACATGCAGCAAGGACGCCGAGGAAAACGGTTCTAAACAGACCTTGACTCAGTGAGTGAGCTAAACAGAGAGCAGTGTGTCCCAACTTATGCGCTCTGTGTCATCAGAATCTACCAAACCAACGAGAACGTCCACTACAAAGCTACACACTATTTTCGTCAGTAACTGTTTGCAAAGGAAAAGAGATGAGAAGGTGTAACTGGATATCCTGCAGTGATTGGAGTTCTACATGTTGGCTGCAGTTGTGGGCAGTCAGCCGATCTCCTGAACTGAACTTAGGTGTTGGACATCATCAAAACTCCAAATGAGGGGATATCATTTGGAAGGACAGTGTTAATCTCTCCACAGACGTGTACAATCAATGTCAAATAAAGCCTTATCTACATTGATTAGCAAAACTTTAGAGAACTTTGTGTCTTTTTTAATGCAAGGATTCATTCTCCACTCGGACTCCAGGTAATGAAGACACATAGTTCTCCACAAAAAGAAAGTTTGGTCTTTTTAAATTTCCCCTATGGTTTCAGCCTATGATGTTCTATGATGGCACAGACTGCTGCACGGCTGGTGCAACCCAGTCCATTTGTTTCTTTACACTGCTTACTATAAAGTACAGTCAGAAATTGGATCAGCGCAGCCATGTGCGGCACGACGCTTTAATGGCTCTTCAATGAGGGAACCCGAGACCAAACAGTGATTAGTGATTAGTGGTGGGGGTTATGGGAATGTTTGAAAATGAGCGCCTGTGTTACATGTGTGATCATGTGCAGGAATAACCTTTACCTTTGGAGTACTAATGCTCCTAATTTGTGCTTATGGCCTCCCCTTGTGTGAGCTTTGTAATGCGCCTTGTATGCACAATTATGCTGATGCGTGGCCGTCATTTCTCTCTTTTCATGACTTGGGTGCAGGTGTGTGTGTGTGTCTGTGTATTGTTCAAACCAAATGAGGGTTCAGAGGTGGGTGTGGCTGCCCCCCTTTCCTCTGGGTCACCTGCTTTATGGGGCAACATTCCCTCATATTCTGTGGTTTGGAGGCCATTAGAGAGGAAATGGGGCCGCCAGCTATCTGACCTCCCTCCCCCTTTTCCCTTCCATTTCTCTCCAACTCCCCCTAAGCTCCCAGCATCCCATCATCGCCCCACAACCGCCCCCCAATTTCTCTCTGTGTTTTCACAGTGTTAACAATCAAGCTGTGGCCCTGAGTATTCCGGGGTCCTAATTGGGCCGACTGCTGGCGTTGATTGTGATGGATGGAGGGGGGCTGGAGCCACAGCCCGCTGTGGACGAGTCTTTCATCTGTCTGGTCTGACCGATTGCGCAAGAAAAGGATGGAGCAGATTGGAAGAGAGGATTCTAAACAGAACCCAGGGTGCTTAGAATCAAACTACAGACCTGTGACAACGGTCTTCCTTTAGTGTAGAAGTATAAACGAGCAAACTCTGCGGTTACCAGGTGCTGTAGTCAGCACCAGTGGAAGCTAGAATGATGACAAACCCCAGACAGGTCACAAACATTAGAGCTGAGGTTTGGTTTCATTTTTGAGGGTTTTGGTTAAAGTAACACTAGGATCCTGCTACAACAACGTAACGTAATGACGATGGTGACTATTTAAAAGAAACAATAGTGAGTGTCAATCTGACATGGAAAAGCTGGTCTCCAACATCATTGTCCAACGTTTTTTGACCCAGTGTCTGGCCCTGACCTCTTCTCTGTGAAAATAATATGTGCTGTCACCAGACTCTGTCCCATCATAGTCACCATGACCAGAAGACATTTGACTGTAAATCTGCCAATGATATGAGATGAGATGAAGGAACTAATACTGAGGCTGTTAGGGCCGTGAGACACCAACATCTGAGTGGTTCTCTCAGAAACGAGTCACTTTCGTAATGTTACCGTAACAGAAAAATAGAATAGAAAAAAAGAACACCTGAGCCTGTTAACCTCCCTCAGTATTGGAACAGACCTGCCAGAGATCTTGCATCACCAGAGCTGAGATTACAAGCAGGAACACACTGGTTCTCAGGTGTGATATGCTGTCATGTCTGTTGACACACTACCTCTATTGTGCTGTACTGTAGCTCCCGCGCGAACAACGACATCGGACTGGTGTTTCACGCAGTACACCCATAAGATTTGACAGTGTTTTTATCCATCAATCTGAGTGTCATGGCCGGGGGCATCGCAGAGATGCTGCCAAAAGGTGAGCCAGTGATTTGATCTGGCTCTGTGCTGCCAGGATCAAGAGATGAAAGCAGACCAGGCATATTGGCCCTCTTGTTCCGTTAAGGTAGCCAGCTGCGGTTAGGTAATGAACCCTTTTGAAACAAGGCTGGTGTTACCTGTGTTTGCGGAGCACTTAGGGCCATTGGCGGCTCGTAGACCATTTGCTTATCTTGTGAGTAATGTGTGTTTGTATGTGTCTGTGGTTGCAGCCTGGCCATAGCTGAAGTCATCAATCACTGCAACCCTGGGGCTAGTTGACTCACAGGGGTGAGGGTCCATGGATTTAGAGTGAGACAGAAACAGCACGCATGTTAGACAGAGAGAGAGAGAGGGACATTTGTGTATTCATGTAAAACCTGTGTGTGTGTGTGTGTGTGTGTGTCTGGGTTACAGAGGCTGCATCAGTGCAGTGACCCTCATTTGTTTAGTCAAATTCGTGGCTGTATCTGCTGTGGGATCAGATCGAGCTATGTTTTGCATAATGTAACTGCTGACAACAGCAACACCGTGTAGCGTGTACACACAGCTACACGTAAACAAAGCGGACAGACTTGCTACACTTTCCACATTAGCTGCTTGTCCTCTGTCTGCGGTTGTATCTGCGTGGACAGGGCTGAGGTGGCAGGTAAATCCTTATGAATCCAGTTAAGCCCGCTCTTTGTTTGCAGACCAGAGTGTGTACACTTTTTCAGACGGATCCAAGTCTGGCAGAAAATAATAGCACAGGCAAACATAAAATTAAATTATGGCAAGTAAGAGGTAATAGAGTGACAGGTTTTTGGGTAATATACCTATTTAATGGCTAATATCTCTTTCCAAACCACTGAACTTAGGTTTACTTATATACAGGTTTCAAGTTTTAGCATTCATTGTCCACAGAGGATGAATCTTACTGATATTTGGGGGGTTTGTGGTTGACAATGAAGTTTTTACCATCATAAACATTGACTGTGTCCAATAGTACATCCAGATTTGCTTGGGACTAGTTTGCATCATGGCAGAAATCTAATAAATGATCTACCAAACAAAGCAGATGTTTTCCTTCTGCTTTAATCCGTGGACCTGCAGATCTCCTCCGTTTTTATTTGTTCTATATCAGAGTGATATAAACTGGGATCTGCACAAAAATAAACAGCTGGGCAGGGAAGTGGCCGCACTGACGTCAAGGAAGGAGACGGAATCAGATCAAAAACACACGGAGGCAGAGAGGAGGGCCACCGTGGTGTGATATGAGGATTTTATTAGTGGAAACCCACAGGTAAAAGATCACAGATTAGATTTCTGCTGCCACTGTAGAGGTGCTGATGAGAAAGGCTCCCACACTGCAGCACTTCCTGTGGAGAGGTAGAGACAGCACTGGACCGTAGTTTGTGGTGGGTGTCTCCCAGGTGCAACTCTACGTTTGTGTTTGAATGTAACCCGAGGGGAGGTGACGTCAAGGAAGAGCAGAGGATCTAATCAGAAACACACACACACACAGACAGCTGTGCTGGATAAAGAACTGGAACTGCAGCTGATCTAGATTCACATTTGGATGAGCTATCTGAGGAAGAGAAGTTCCAGGTTGAATGTGCAGTGAGGTGAAGAGAAAAGAAACCGTTTAATGTGAGAAAAGTGAGCATGAAGCCTCAGATAAGTGCATGTGATCATATGTCCGTGTGTGTGACATGATCCACTCACCACTCAACACTCCCAGTCTGTGGTGTTGATAGGAGGGGGCGGGGCTGAGGCATGGAGTGACAGGTCAGCCACTTGGAGTGGCCTGACAGGAGGTCAGTGTTTATCTCCCTGATCTGCTGACAGCAACACACACACGCACACACACACACATACACATACATACACACAAGTATTGGTCATATTATTTATATTACCGTGTTCATTCACTGACCTGCGTGTACACACTCACAAAAACACCATCATCATTATCAACATCAACATCAGTCTGGCACATGTTCACACTCACCAGTCACCTCGTCTTCTACCGTACCCCCACTACCACCAAAACACACATCTTCAAACATCAAACAACACCCAATATCAGCTGAAGCCCTCTCCCCTTACCCTATAGTTTACCCTCTGACCCCATACAGACCTTCCTCCAACACAAACACTCCCAGCACCTCACCCCTGACCTCACACACCCCACACACCCCACACCCTGCGAGGCATTCCACCACTGCATCGCTGTCTATAAACCACGCAGACCTCTGCAAGGGACAACCACGAAGTCCAGTGTCATCGTCACACTCATTAAATAGTCCATAATGTGAACTAAGCTCTTGTAAACACTCATTGAACTGTGTGGTAGACAAAGAGATTCTGACTTCTGTTAAACCAGCTAAAAAATCTACTGGGCTCTCATTCCCGTTTTGAGGAATCTGCATAAAGGACCAAGTGCTTCACCTATTATCAAAAGGATTTCTCTATCAATCGATGTTTAGAGTATAAGATGAGATTTACACAGACACGCACACACACACGCTCGTACACTCTCCCTTTAGATGGGTTAAACAAAGTGAGGACGAAGCAGAATGTCACACTCACTGAACTAGCGTTGGTCTTTTTGATTGGATTTTTGCCCTGTGAAGTAAATACAAATGATGAGGTGATGTCCATGCTTCCATTCTCTCACACAAACACTTTGACTCATGATGAAGTAGTGTTCAGTCCAATGAAAACCTATTCGAACAGGATGCAGATGCAAAATGCAAAAAGAAAACTGTCACTTTCCAGGTGAAATGACTGAAGACTGTTTGTAACCCGAGCCTCAGATACTGTTGCTACTAAAAAGAGAGAAACACACACACGTAAGCATGCAGTGTTTCCATGACCTGAGCCACATCACAGCGAGGGACGTACACACAGCGGACCACATCCCTGTCATAACGTGTCCCTCCACAAGACACCCAGGAGGATCCTAGTCTGTCATTGGCTCTCGCAGCAGACCGCTTTTCAACAGCAGTGACACAACACCTCTCTAATTAGACTTATTTAGGGTTACTCATCTCAGTAAAGATGACTCTCCACAACACACACAGACAGTGTCCCCCTACCCTTCCCCACTTCTCCAGCTCGGCTGTGTGGAACTGTTGGATCCCACCGTGACTGACAGAGAGTGCATGTGCTGGCTTTGTATGTCTGTTTCCATGGAGATCCTAAAATGATTGTTATGTTTTTTAACATATGTGTTTAATAGTGACACTAAACGTGTGCCGGATAATAATGTGTGTTTCTCAAAACATATGTGCATATGTGTTGTTTGTGTGTGTGTGTGTGTGTGTGTGGGAGGGAGAGTGTGTGCGTCTGTCAGTCAGTAGTTTGGTTGGGTTTGCTCGCTAAGGCCTGTGATCACACAACTTTAAAGACTGTGATTAGGAGGACACACACACACACACACAGCCAACAGACAATCCCAGACTGCAAGAACACACACACACACAATGCACAAACCACTCACCAGTGGTCGCTTTATTCAGACACACACACACTAGCACAAACAGCAGGAAACCAATGCACACACGCTTGGTCTCCTGTGAAATGACACACACATGCACACAAAAGTCTCTGGATGCTCTCTAATTTCCTGAGGGGAAGGCATGAGCCTGTGAGGTAAGTCCCCGTGAGGGGGATGGATCCATCACACGTACTGGGGATTACGCAAAGAACCTCATCACAATGCGCTCGCGCACAAACTGTGACACACACTCACGGCCAGGGAGGTTACACTTAGAATGGTAACACACAGTACATTTGTAATCTGCGACCATAGCGTCATCATCACTCAGGACTATTTATGCACCGTGTACTAGGTTGTGTAGATGTTTTTACTGTAACATCGAGTCGGGTTTCAAAGACAATCGAGACATGTCCAAATCAACTCTTGTCATGTGGTCGTCTTAGTCATGTTTTGCTTGGGTTGAGTCAAATCGCACAAGGAGTTCAAAAGTCCAACCATGAAAGTCAGCACCTTTACAACATGACAAGGAATGCAGTATTGTTTAGTACATTTGTAAAATCAGACAATCGCTGCATGTGCTGTCAGGCTCTGCAGGGCGCCAAAATGGCCGACCTCCTGTTCCCATGGACTTTAACTACAGGCTTCAGCAGAAAATGACCACCTAAAGCCTTCCTCGACCGCCCTGCGCGGCGACAAGCACCTCGGAGACCCGTGATTGGCGTGCTGGTGACAGATGCATGCCATGATTGGCGGTGGCCATAATTCAGGCTGTAATTTGCGAAGTGGAAATGTAGGTGACTGAGGAGTTTGTCTGTGTGTGAGTGAGTGAGTGTTTCTCTGTGTGTATGCATATGTGAGAGAGAGAAGAAAAACAGCCACGTGAGAATGGGTTGGACATGCTCAGTTTGCAGAGAGATACAGAGATGTAATTTCCACTAATCCTATTGTAGCAGGTATCATGAGGGTTAAGTACTGACATCATTTCCTCCTCCATCCCCTTTTAACTCCCTGTGATCATAAAGTGTCTTCCCACATGAGCTGCTGATGGTGAGTTTTGAAGCATAATTATAGTTCACAAAATGATTGTTACTGTGGCAACAAGGTCAAAGGTCAAATGTGCTGTGATCGACAATAAAATGTTTATCTGGGTGTACCGTGTGAGTTTCTCTGCGCGAGAGTGACAGTTGTTGAATGGCAAAAAAAGTTTTTTTCCCCTTTGACGAGAAATAGTGGTAGAAAAGAGGAAGTGTGTCCTTATTTTTAAAGTGGCAACAGCCAGAAGATAGCTGCAGTGCTGAAAGACGGGCAGCTGAAACATACACGCACAACTCCCCACCTGTTTCTCAGTCATGATCGATGGCTGCTTTGATGCTTGGGACCGTGGGGGCGGCAGTGGGGATGCAGGCGTTTGGATACAGGGCTACACAGCCCACGGGATTCATGGGTGTCGGGCTCACTTTGATCCTCATCGCAGGCCTACATGTAGAGGACTGGTCCCTGGAGGGGTTACCATATCCCCTTCGTTACCCCTCCTCACGCCAACTTGCTCCCAGAACCCCCCCTTGTCCGTTAACCCCAAGTCTCTGCCCCAGCACACCAGGGCTGATCCTTGGGGACAGGTGAAATGGATGCCAGGCCTCACGGTTTAACCGAACTGATCACAGAGCTGGAACACATGCTGAGTTACAAGTCAAAATACTCTGTGTACAAACTAGTGCACCTAAAGGAATAGTTTGACATTTCGGGAGAAATATTTGTTCATCTTTGAATCTCAAAGGAAAATTAATTCCCCTCTCGAATCTGTGCACAGAAAACTGGAATACAGCCAGCAGCTGCTTACTGGATTGTAGCTTAGCATAACTAACTTAGCCAACACAGTGTGCGCCAAGTTGTTAAAAAGTTTCTGTTAAGGGTTATGCACAAGACTATTTCCCTGTAATTCTGTAACATTCTGAAATATCTAATACCATGATGTTGGCACACATCTTTAGATAGAAACTTTAGGCTAGCGATTTTGGGTCTTAATCCTAAGCTAACACAATCAGCTGGTGGTAGCTTTAAAACAATACATTATTCTTTAAGCTTAGAAAAAATACAATAATTAAATCCTACCCTCCTCACATAAACATGTGGAAAGTCTCAATATGACACACACACATAATATAACATAAAGGTAACTTGGTAAAATTAGCGTGCCTGAACATAATCAGATTTATGAGAGCTTGGTTCATACAGAGTTGAAATGTGTTAAGGTTGAAACTAAAGAGGACTGACACAGTAACCACAGTGCTGCAAAAAAGGAAAAAGAAACTGACACAAAGGAGAGTAAGAGAAAAAAAAGGCTTAAGGTAACGCGACAACAAAAAAAATTGGGTCTTTTTTTGTGGGCTGGCGGTTTCAACGACAGTCAAGGCTGATGGATGTTTTCAGAAGATAAAGAGGGAGATGAAGGGGGCATAGAAAGAGACGGCAAGAGAAAGACAGAGGAAAGCAGCAAGAGAAACACAGTTCAGCATGAAGAGGACAGCAGGACGAACAGTGCATCCATTGTCTGTGTGGCCTGGTTAACATTTTAATGAAGGAGCTGCCTCCAGAATCCTGCCACAAACTACACACTGACTCACTCAATGATTAACACTCTGCAAATACACTCAGACACTCCTGCCATTAAGTGCAAACTTATTGACACATATGGACGTACAGTACCGTGGACTCATGCCAGCAAAGCACACAGAGGAGAACGTGGTTTTAACGAAACCATACCTGCAGAAACAAACAGATGAATTCATATGAATGGATGTTTAAAGGGCGGTCACAGCGACAGTCTTAGTTTTATAGATTTGGCCATTACGTAAATGACTACAACTAAAACGACACATAAACGCCAAGTTATGACACTGAGCTGGACTTTGCTCAGAGCCAAACCGGAAACGAAGAGGCTGATTCATTTTTGAATGGCCAAACTTTGATCTTCTAGAAATGCTTCTGACTGCTATCAGACCAATGGAATGACAATAGGTTGGTTTGATATTCTATGACGCAGTTTACACCTGGTATTAAGTGCATTTTAGGAAATGCTAGTGTGTACCGCCACCATGACAAGTTGTGATCCAATCACTAAAACCACTTGCTGAAGTGGTCTGGGATGCATTTGACCACATCTCTTTAGTAGTGTAAACAATTCGTCCCCATGCATCTTTAGCAATGCTACAGGATATAATGGTTGTATAGGTGAGAGTGACAATGCTCAAGACAAGAGGGGCAAACAGGGTTTTTGTCTCTAAGCATGATGTGCCTGGGCTAGTACCGTAGTCAACAGACACCAAGACACTGTGTGTCTCACACCGAATCAAATGACCCTTAGCTGTGGTGTGAGACGCCAAAGGACTTGACAATGCGTGACTTTGACACTCTTGACAACAAACTGCTATTAGGCTAAAGAGTAACATGCCATAGTTTGACACTTCCAGCAGTCGTAGCAAGAATGACAAGAAGATTAGTAGAAAAATACTTCTGGGTCCTATAAATGTGTAAGGACAACAAACTTAAATGTACAGACATCCTTTTATCACTGTATTTTTATAGAACCTGGAGCATCTCTTGGAACAAGCATCTTACTAACATTAACTCCATCTGCCACTTGACCTTATGGCGTTTGCTCAATCTCAGTAGATTAATCATTCACCTTTACTTTTCTCTTTTTAATTACTTTGGCAAACTCTGGGATTTGTTGATATCTTGCCTCATCTTACTCCTTTTTTGTAATGACGTCACTCACCTCAATAAGTCGGTGAGCTAAATGTTATTATTACTGCGGGAAGCAGAGGTACAAGCTACATAAATAAGAGCCAGATTGTACAAAACTGGAATTTCCCTCCATGTGCAATCATCTTTTTACACTTGACACAAGCACATACAAGAACACACGCATGTGCACATGTCGATGATGGACCCAAGCGTTTTTCCATGAATCTAAACCCAAATGTCCAGCCTACATGCCCACAATAATACAGATGACTGACAGAGAGGGCTTTGATTCCAGCAGTAGGCTTAAATGTTAAGGACAGAATGAACAGAGTGTTTACGTTTTTTCACAAGGTTTTCCAAGAAATACAATTTTCTATGATGAACAGGCAATTTTGAAAATGTGGGTGAAATGACCCCTCAGATTGTGGTGAAATAAGCATAAAGACAAACATCAGGGTTGAACTCCAGCCACAGCAGCCCACCGCCCATACAGTCTAATGCACAGGAAGTGAAACATCTCTCAACTCTGGTCAGATATTCAAATGCATGTATGACTGTGTTTTTCAATGAGTAGCCATGGAGCCCCCCTGCTCCTTCTTCCCAGCATACACGCTAACCAACTGATGTAAAGCTGCAGAACATATGTTGAAGGGGCTATAGGGATTGTTTTGCAATTAAATGCAAATGTTGACTGCAGAAACACGTATGTATAAGTCGGCAAAAGTTCAGCGGGCCTTCTGCTGCCGCCGTTAAACAGTCTCATGCTCGCGTCTCATGCTCCACTCTTCCACCCGCCCACCCCCATCTTCTCATTCTCTCTTTCTTTTTTGTCTTTCCCCGTCACATAGGCACACACGGCTTAGCATAATGTCTTCCGCAGCTGTCTCTCTGGGCCAGGCAGCATAAGGGTGATATGATGAAGAGAGGGAAAGAGAAGAGCAGGGAGGCAAAAGAAGAAAAATGTGGAGGGGGGGGGGATCCTTGCCAGAGGAATTGGATTTCTTCACACCAGTTGCAGAAAGCTTCCTCTACATGCATGGGTTTATGTGTGTGTGTGTGTGTTCATGCAAACACACACACGCGGAGGCTATGCATAGTGTGTCAACCTTACATCCCAAACTTCGCAGCAGAGGAGATCCGGATAAAGAGATGAGGCAGAATGTTCTTCACATTCAGGGGAACAACAGCAGGTGAATAATTGGGACTTTCCGCTCGGGGTGTCCCACCGAGAAGAGGGAGTATATTAAACTTAAATTGTCTCCAAAATCCCCTAATTACATCCAAGGAACCTTAACAGTCCCTTTTTCTTTATTCAAGGCGCTCTAGCGTGGTCACAATGATTCTCTGAGTGCGTTGAAAGCTCACTTTACCACTGGACAAGAGGGCTACAGTTTCAAAACAGGCCTGTGAGGAGGGGTCCGTGGGTGAGAAGGTGTACGGTAAAACCGGGGGCAGTTTCCCTCCTATTACTGCATTTAAATCACTAATCACATCACTGCTGCAGAATTACTGGTAGTGTGTTATAAGTGCACTAATGTCCTTATTGAATTTTAGAGTGTGATTCGGGGAGTTCCTCCGAGTAACTAGAACTAGATCAGAAGTTCCATGAACAGCGTATCGGCTATGACACGAGCTCTGCTATGTTTTACTTCTTAACTAGCCGTGCACACTGTATTCTTGGCTAGTAGCAGCATTTCTATTGGAGTTATACTCAGCTAGGCACACTCACGCTACACATGGACAACGCTGTCAGCGCATGAGTGTGTTCACTGTGCATTAAGCTGCACACACACAGACTGTGTACTACATGTACTGTGGTACATACAGTACATGTGTGCACGTGCTTTTATTGCAGATATATTTTGTGTCAAGGAACCACACACAAAGTTTCATTAAGTTTTTAGATTACAGTGCCTGCAGTGACAGCTATACAGACACTGTATGTATACCGGTTAATTCCTATAGAAGTTTGCAATCACACCCATTCACTAGCACACACACACACACACACACACACACACGTGTACATGTATAAAAAAGCAAACACAAACACAGTGAGCGAGCATGACTAGAGGTGCCTCGCGTTGCTTTCTGACTCATATTACAGCGCACTGAAGCAGCTCCATGCGGCTCCTTTTGCGGCCACAGCTCTCATTCCTCTGCAGCCACATCAAGAAGCGCTGGCTTCCCTGCTAAACAGACACTTCAGCAGCATCACTGCTGGCTCCCACCAACCTAGAGGAACAGAGAGAGAGATGGAGAGAGACCTCCACCCTAGAGCAGCACAGCCATACCACAGCCATTATGTGCACACTGAATGCAACTTAATATGGAGGCTGTGGCTGGCTATCTCAGATGGAGTTTATGTAACTGAAGAGCGGAGAATATTACAATAAGGCCAACAACTGAATGAAGCCGTCCATTCTCTTGTTTTTGCCTAACTGTGTGAACACTCGCCCTTCAGCTGCTCTGCACTTCCTAATGGCCTAATGAGTTCCTAACAGAGCTATTATAGGCTAAATGAGTGTGTGTTTAAAGGTGCTTGAGAAATTTGG
This sequence comes from Microctenopoma steveboyesi, assembly GCA_032359275.1. NCBI lineage: Eukaryota > Metazoa > Chordata > Actinopteri > Anabantiformes > Anabantidae > Microctenopoma > Microctenopoma steveboyesi. The sequence continues at coordinate 2,457,647 of JAUMHF010000007.1, read as the reverse complement.
GCAAATGCAAAGTGATGATCATGTGGATAAACAAAAAGAGAGCTGTTTTCTCTCAGATTTGGACTGCTCCATTGTCTTTCAGCTGGAATTCAGAAATTAGGCGCTTCAAGCAACAAGTCTGTGTGTGATCAACCATCACACACAGACTGCCAGTGATTCACCATCACACGCTCCTCATGCTTTGTATTAGACTGCCCCCTAGTGATGGCAGGTCCCCCGCCTCCCCTCCCTACTCTTCTTCTCTCCTCTTTTCTGCTTTCGCTCTGTGTCTTGTGCACGAACAGGTATTAGCGCTGCAGGGATCTAGACTTGAGTGAAACCAGCAGATGTTGAGGTGATAATGACTCTCAAAGTCCTCTCGTCCTTGACTCTGGGACTTTTCCCAGACTTGATGTGCTCAGTCAGCGAAATCTGTAGAACAACAAGTGCTCAGGGAGCTTGAGCATACTGTATGTGTGTGTGTGTGTGTGTGTGAATGGTGAAAGATGGAAAGATCATGCTGGCCTCATTTGATCAATCCCTTGTGTTTTGCTAAAGTGATACTCACGGCCCACTCAACATCCAAACACACTGATTATCAGTTAGTCAGTTAGAGGCAGTGATCAACTGATATGTCAACCACAAATTTCTTTATTTCCTGTTTTTGTGAGTTTGTTCCCTTTGTTCACTCCTGTGTCACTGTCAGGACAGTAATAACTCAGTAATGCTCGAAAGTGCTGGAATCCGTTTCTGTCATAAAAATCCTCAGCAATGTTTATCTAAGCACAAATCTTAGGTCAGATTTCACTTCATTTTCAAGATGTTAAGGATGATGATGAAGTTGTGGAGCAATAGAAAGTGCTGGAGTTTTCTTATCACGCTGCCTTTGGTAATTTCATTGTCTGAGACTTGATACTTACTCCCATCACATTTAACAAGAGCTTTTCCTCCACTAGATTGTTCTGACAGCTGCATCTTTTACTTTGCACTTTACCACTAAGGACCCATGATGAGCTCATCAGGTTCAGCATCATGTACCATAGAGCATAAACTACATTTATAATCTAATTGCGACTAACTTAAATAAGTTATTTAGATACAATCTGACATTCAAACTGAATTTATTGGGGCCTTAATTTTTTTTACTTGACTATTTCGGTTTCATATTACTTTATATTTCTGATCCACTACAGTTTACAGAAACATTTTACTTTTTACTCCACTAAGTGAATTACTCTTACATACACTGCATATTAAGGATAGAGGTGTAATATCTAATAGTATAAAACTCCCTGACAGGTTTTTATCATCTTGAATTAATATGACTATAATATAACATTTATAATAATTAATCTAACCATTAAATCTATCACACACATGTAATCAAGACTTGTTTTTATTTTAAGTATAGGCTGCACTTTTGATATCTGCCTTACGTTTGGTAAATCACTTTGGAACATCTGTTTTCCCTGACTTTTGGTGTTACTTTTGCATTTCTTTTGAAAACATTTGTTTTGAAAGCTGCTGTACAAATATACCTCATTATGACTGTTGATGTATGTTGAGAGTTCACTGTTTATTTCTCCCTATCAGACAATACCGTGAATCACACACGGGGCTAAAGGCTCATATTAATATTGGCTAACCTCCAGAATACATTTTTACATGAAGGGAGAACTGAAATCTGTCCCTCATTTTTTACAGTGGGGCTGCAGCATCTGTTGTGGAAAAGAGAAATGATTACAGTGATCCATAACTCTCTCAATGTACATATAGCAAACATGTGTGGGACATGTCAAATGGTCAGAATGTATCCTTCAATTGTCTTTCATAGATATTAAATGTATTAAAAAAACCAACACTGACAAATAGCTAATGATTATAAACATGTCAGTATATTAGAAAAATGCTAAACATGAATGACATTCCCAAACTTTGTGTGTGTTTGTGTGTTTAGGGAAACAGATTTGGTTCACGTCTTCTCCCGTGCACACATCCTCATAAGACTGAGACAGACTCTGACTTGGCAATGTGGCACTTTCGTTCATAGCTCAGGCAAACACACACACACACACACGCACACACACACACACACGCATTAACAGTATCGTGTATGTTTGACTTAGCAGCTACAACAGTTCCCCAGTGACAGGTGTTGATGGATGGATGTCAGAAGGCAATGACCTGCCCGAGTCTCCTCCATTTCACACAACCCTATAAATGGGGTCATCAATCAGTGTGTGTGTGTGTGTGCGTGCGTGTGTGTGTGTGTGTGTGTGTGCGTGTTTCTAGGTGTGTGCACATGTGGTGTTGAACAGACACAAGCACCATGTGTTTGACTACGCCAACATTATAGCATATAAACTGCAAGCATAAATCCATATGTAGTAGCGATATACAGGATGCACACACACATACACACATCTGCAGGAGGATAAGGATCTGCATCGTTGCCCTCCGGACCTCATTATTGCAGCCAATCAGGAGGCAAAACATCAGGCTGATTAGTGAAAGACTTGCAGAAATAAACAAGTCAAACCTGAGACTCCCTGATGTGGAGTCTTCTCTCCAGCAGCTCAGTGCTGTGAGTTATACTGTTGCTTAGTATTACCGTGAAGACCCAGCTACCTTCAAACTGGAAATTCACATATTTTTACCTTGAAGCAAAAAAAATAACGAAAGCTGGACGGGATACAGCGCTCTAAAAATTCAAGGGAATCCTGCGTAGCCTGCAAAGATGGCTTAATAGTGTATAAAAAAGCCCTTCGTAAAGCTAGAACTACATACTAGTTGTCTCCAATAGAGGAAAAAAACAACCCCAGGTTTTTTTTTGCAGCAGAATATTTCCTCATCTCTTAGCAGTAATGACTTTATAAACTTCTTTACAAGTAAAATCCTAACTATTATAGAACAAAATGACTAATGCAACTGACATGGTTGGAATATGTCCAGCTGTTCCTGGTGTGTTTTTAGGATCTCAGTCTTACTTGGAATACTTCCAAGTAGTTCATTTTAAGAAATAATTTAGCAAAACCATTTACTTGTCTCTTAGACCATATCCCAACTAGACTGCTGAAGGTTATCGTACCTCTGATCAGTACGTCTATATTACAGCAGATTAATATATCTCTATTAACAGGTTATGTACTGCGGGCCTTTAGGGTAGCTGTAGTTAAACCTCTCCTGAAAAAACCTACTCTTAACTCAGGGTTTGTAGGAAATTATAGACCAATATCCAATTTGCCCCTTCTCTCTAAAACCCTTTAAAAAAACTGTTGCAAAGCAACTTTGTGACCATCTTGGAGTCATCTTTGACCAGGATATCTCCTTTAACTGTTAGATTAAAAAAATCTCCAGAATTGCCTTCCGTCACCTGAGGAATATTTCTAAAATCAGGAGCATCCTGTCTCAAAGTGATGCTGAGAACTTAGTCCATGCATCTGTTATCTCTAGGCTGGACTACTGTAATTCCTTACTGATAGGATGTCCCAGTAACCCATTAAAAAGCCTCCAGGTAATCCAGAATGCTGCAATCAGAGTTCTGACTGGACTTAACAAGAGAGATCATATTACTCCTACATTAGCTTCTCTCCATTGGCTTCCTGTTAAATATAGTATAGAATTTTAAATCCTTCTCCTAACATACAAAGCACTTAATCATCAGGCCCCATCATATTTCTAAGACCTCATAGATCCATACTGCCCCTGCAGAGCACTTCGCTCTCAGAATGCTGGTCCACTAGTGGTTCCTAGAGTTTCCAGATGTAGAATGGGAGGCAGATATTATTTTGTATTTACCCATTCTTTGTAACGTTCTAAAACCTTACAATCTAAAGTGCTTTGAGATAACATCTTATGAATTGGCACTATATAAATAAAACTGAATTGAACTGAAGATTGCCTAAAGTGAGAAAGGTTTCTCTCTTGTGCAACTTAACCTCACACTGCCCCTGGGAGTTCGTGTCAGAAGCCTTGTGGGCACATTACGGTGTGAAAAGCAGAGAGCGTGCACACACACACACACACACACACACAAACTTTTCTTTCTTTCTACATAGCTTTTTGTTCAACAAAACACACACAGTAAAGTAACACTACACCACAGTGGTTGTGACGTGTACTAAATGTTGTTCGGACCATTTGTGTGTGCGTTTCCTTCCAGCAGGGCGCTACTTCATGACCCACTCCCCTGTGATACAACTTCAGTGGGCTATATAAGAGTAAGATTACTACATGCGTTACTGTCCGTATAGATGCAGGTATGAGTGTTTGGAGGAGTGTGTGTGTGTCAGTGTGTACCTCCTGTTTGGCAAAGCCCTACAGCAGAACGGTGTAAGGCACATCCTCACTCTTTATGCTCACACTCCATTCTTCTGTCAACCATTCATGTCTCGCTTGATGGGGGGAGGAGATCGAGGCACGAGGGAGATACACAGGGAGTTTGAGAAAGAGAGGGAGTCTGTGTCTTCATTCACCTGCTGGAAAACAGCCAAGGACATTCTGTACAGGCTTGTGTTTGCGTGGAATAGAGAATGCATTTCTACTCATCGTGAACCCGACCTTCCTGTCTGCTGCTCTGTACATTTACTGACTGACGTCAGCTCGAGTGCACATAGGTCTGTATGCAAAACACCCAGGTTCACACCTATGAAGAATAACACCCAGATTCAGACTATGGTTATCAATGCTGGCATATCCTGAACCCGATAAGCCCTTTGAACTCACACTTGACTCTGAGGAAGACCTACGTGTAGAAACCTCAGTCTAACCTGACCACTAAATGAAGCAGACACTTGTGCATGCTTGGGTGAACACTTGGGAGCCAATGCATCACCAACAAGTTGAGTTTGGGTCAACCCTCTTGAATTGCCTTCAACAGCTTGATTCTCAGAAGTTGCATATTTTAGATATAAGCTGCTCAACTTTGCAGTATTCTTGCTTACGCTCTCTGCAACGCAATACATCGACACAGGCTTTTTTTTTTTTTAATAATAGCTCTGATAAACCGACTGCTGGCAACAAAAAGCTGATCAGTAACACGAGCTACTGGCTGGAGAACATAACAGAGCATTTGGCAGCTGAAGAGTGAATATTTGTCAAGTGCAAGATACATGGCTCTAAATCACTGCTTATGTTGTTTCATATTTTCCTGATGTGTAAATATCGCATTGGCCACATGAGTTACATTTGTTTGCAGCTCTGGTTGATCACAGCACTGAATGAAAGATGTTTCCAAGATGAGGAGAAGATGAAAAAAGGACCATGTGCCTGGACTTCCAGTCCCTCCAAGCTCCTCATGACTTGTTGGATACTAATAAATGGATTCTGTCTCAAGCAGACCATATATTTCAACCTCACATAATTGAATGGTTTTGAATAATGGTTAAACTATCAAATGGTCTGAAACTCTTTATAACCATTAGTGTTTTAACACATCTGTGTGCGATTTCTGATCATTAATCCTCAAAATCACTTCAGTCAAAATGACTTGTGTTACTGCTTATGGCCATTAGGGGGCTCCAGCTTCAGTCTGTCTCACATGCTGCCTCAAACGTCTTACGTCCTAAATTGCATGACATGCTAATGGATATGTTTAAAGTATATTTACCTGTCTGACTGTCTGTCTGTCTTTGCATCTCTTGGTCCAGTGCTCTACCTCCATAGACCACACTACTGCACATGACAAACAGTCTAAACACAACCAGCTGTGCCCTAGACTGCCGAGAACCCCCACCACACAGATCTGCTTTCCATATATGCGTAGGAAAACACACTTAAGTAAACAGAGGCACAAGGTGTAGGTATGGAAACACACGTGCGCACGCAGAAAACTGTGTGTATCCCTTGGTATAGAGACTGTGTGTAAAATATATATGGACAGACAAGTTCTGCTTATGGTACCCTTTATCCCGGTTCTTTTTCTCAAAGGCAAGCTCTACTGTGTGTGTGTGTGTGTGTGTGCGTGTGTGTACATAAATTGTTTTACATCCATGTCCTGTGTATGACTGTTAATGCAAGTACACGGTGCAAAAATGTCGACTCAGTCCAACCATCAATAAAAACCTCTTTGTTAGAAATATATTAGAAGCTGTAGACCTCTCTCTGGGCCTTGCTGTGCCATAAACACCACTTTTTAAAGCAGATGAATTGGCGTACTCCAGCACAGATCTGACAGGTAATGGCAGCACTGAGCTGGCGTGTATCACTAACAGTTATTAGCCAGGGTGTGTTGAACAGGTACGATGACAGAGGATTATGTGTCGTACAACTCGGTGCTATAAACACAGTATGAGCTCAACGGGAATCGAAGATTATTAGCATGCACTGTAGCACCGCCAGCAACTCAAGAAAGAAGTGAAGCCAAGGCTTATGCTCACGAGCATATTGCTGCCTTTTCACACGTCCAGCAGACACAAAACTTTAACATTCAGCACGAGCTGTGTTTGTGTACATTATTCACACTCTCAGCTCTCTGTTTGGTCTACTAAACTCCAGAGGGAAACATCTGGCTCCTTAGCTTCTAAATGCTCAACTACTGTTCAGCAGCTTGTTGCTTCTGTGTCTGGAGGTTTGCAACACAGAGATTTCTTTCATGTTACATATAGTCAAGCGATTCATGGATAATATCCTCCAGCGACTGCAATTAAACAATGTTCTAAAGCTCAATGTGCATCAAACAACAGCAGTGCGAAATCACAGGTGCAGCTTCTCTCGTGCGGCTCAGGGGTTCTTAAACCTTTGCTGTGTGAGCCTCAGGCTGGTTCCTTTGTTACATGTAGACAGCTCATCAAAATGAGTGACAACTGTCAGGGTAGGGACTTGACCTGCTCAGCGAGGAGGAGACGCATGATACGAATAACAATCTACTCTCTGCCCCAGGCAAGAGAAGGCTTGTGTTTCAGAAGCACTTAAGAGCAAAGAGGGCGTGAGCAATTCCGGACATCTCCAACAGGTTTTTCGCATCAGCTAATGAATATCAAACCTCTTATCTATGAGACAGCCACAATAAAAATAAAAATGAAACATGAAGAGCTAAACGTGTGTCAACATACGACACACACACACACACACACACACACACACACACACACACACAAACACAGATGAGTCCACTTTTCTGTCTTTGAAAGCAGCCTGAGCATTCAGCAGCTGTTGACTCCATGTTGACTTAGCCATTAAAGGCTGTAGCAGGTCTGAAATCAAAAACCTGCACAACTGTTTGGCTTGGACAGAGCGTGCCTCCTAAGTGCACACTTGAGCTGAGCTAAACACACGTACCTCTGACACAGTCCTCACACAGGTTGCTGATACATCTCTTAAAGACTAGCCCCACTCACATTCAGAGACGGTTCTTTCCTGATGCGCTGGACAAAAATGAGCGACGTGCAAGAGGCTGAAACTGCGTGTGTGTTTGTGCATGCGTGTGCACATATGTAAGGAATTCTTCGGCCCAGATAAAACATTAACGAGAGCACGAGCAGCATAATTCAAGTCAACTTGGCCGTCAACACAAACATCTTGATCTCAGCCTTCCTCCAGTCTTTGACATATTTCACTCCTGACTCATTTATCCCTTCATTTGGAAGTCAGTTCCAAAATTGTTTTAATCCTTCATCACGTTTTTTTTCCTTTTTTTATTTTATTTTGAAAACAGCTAAATGTTCTCTTCTAGCATGTCTTGAGTTTGTCACTTGTTATTATCTCAGGCAGATTATTACCTCTCCTAAAGGTTTCATAAACCAGCCCGATTTTCATTTTTTTTGTACTTTTCTTTGCTTTGACGTTATAAAGACATTTTGGCAGATTGTTGGAACGACGCTTAAAGTTCTTCCAGATGGGCCGTTGACTCTGGCCTTAAAAGAAGTCCTTGTTTGGTGGAATCAGAATGGAGTCAGACCTAATTAGACTTGAGAGGGACATTAAAGAAGGAGGAGAGAAAAGGAAAGGAAACTAAAGGAAAGGAAAGGAAACAAAAGGAGTTCAAGACGTGCGTGCTAGTGTAGAACTGAGGTGATACATTTTTAGCTGCCCTATACTGACTTATATACCGAGTTCAATATAAGAAGTCTTCTTCTGTTGCTGATAGAGCATCTGTTGGCCCAATTACTCAGAGCTGAGTTAAACAGACCTGAGGAGATGACTTATATATATACACACACACACACAAATGTGTTTTATCCGTCAGGCCAGCCAGGTAAAAGTCCTGTGAAACCTGGTTATGCACAATCAGCAGAGACAAACCAACATCCTCAAGGAGAAATCTAACTGGGGAAATCAGGTTCCTCTAATCCCCTTTCAAAAAATCTGGTTTGTTGTTGATTCAAAGATGTTGACTGTAAGTGAGTTACTCAGTAGACTTGGCTCCAGACTGTCAGCATTCACATGTTGTTACCAGTCTACCCTCCAGCCCTGCAGTAAATAAAATGTTTGTGCAAACTGTTTGAGAGACTCCACTGTATGATCATCCTGAACCCCACTGCCCGAAGTAATGGAGTCGACCAAATAATAGACAATATCATACAACATTAAACCATGTAGCATGGAGTCCTAGCTAGTCTAAACTTCAGAGCAGTTGGGTGAACTTGATGTTGTAGCTAATACTTTGCAGACGTTCTGCAGACATGGGTACAGAAATGCTGTCTTAAAACTGTGATGGACACGTAAAGGAACAAAATATGACAAGAGTGATCTGTTGTCACTGAGTTTAAACTAGTAACTGTTTACTGTGTATTCTTAGTGTGAAACAGCGCAGGCTTTTAAAGAATCTTAGCCAACCTTTTTCCTCACTAGCTTTATGCATTTCTGTGCATATTCCTGTTTCTTTACTCAGGGCATTTCTGTGGCAGGCTAACCCTGTGCTAACCTGAACTAACCCTGAATATTACACAGACTGACAGTAATATCACAGTAGTTTATTTTTCTGCTGAACCATGTAATAATAGAATACTATTTCACCAGCGTATGTTATCATTCCACACTCAAGGCAGACATCACTGCCGCTCTGTCCACCAGTGTCTCAGTTATCTGAGAAATAATATTTTCTCTTTGAATTAGCATTATGGAATATGGACCTAGGCTGAGAGCTTTACCAAAACAGAGCAACAAATCTCTGGCAGGCAGACTGTGTGACACACACATACACACACACACACACACACACAGGGCGAACTCACAGGGCATGACACACAAGCCCACAATACTGTACCGCCTTGACTGTAAGCACACACACAATGAGTCAGCTGGGTAGTTATTGTGTAGAGCACTGTAAACAGGAAACATGTCGCAGGACCTCACGGTTCGTCATCAGACCTCCCAAAGTTTCAGTACACAGCTGAACAATACAAGCACGGCTCTAAAAATACACACAGGTCAGCATATCTACACATATGTGTGTGTGAGAGTGCATCTGGGAATCTGTGCATGTCTGCCCATGAATGTCTGTGTGCGAGTTTATCTGCCTCATGTGTGTCTGTGTGGCGAGCTGTGTTGGTAAGAAGGCAGAGACACAAACAAACTTGTGGTCTGTTCCCGAGAATGGGGCAATTTCCTGGTACACACAGAGGCATAAAGACCTGGACGAGTTAAGACACACACACACACACACACACACACACACACACACACAGGGAGAAGAGTGGACGCTCATTCTTCCTTACATTTTTATTCTGCTTTCAGACATGCTGTGGGCTTCATTGATTGAAACGGCTCACTCTCACTTCTGAGGTTGCTTTCAATCCGTCACCACTGATTTACAGCAGAGCTAAAATTCAGCTAGACTGACCCAGAACCATGGATTTTACTCCAACATGCCCAATCAGATTAAAAAGGTAGTACAGTGATAATGATAATGATTTTACTACTGGTGCATTTTGACCCTTAAATACAATTTTAATTTCAGTTTAGAACAAACAAACTAGCCTGGAAAGAGTGCATCAGTCTCCTTGTTACCTAACATCTAGTTTGCTGTTTGTCTCCTCTGAATCACATGTGACACAGTGAAAGGTTGAACCTGCCTGCACTTGCTCACACGACACTTTCTGATGCAACTTTCAGACAAGAACAATCTCATCATTCTGCTATTGGAAAAAAACATATTACAAACGGAGAACATGAAAGCTGTGCATTTTCTTCAGTTGCTCTGGCTATATATTTACTAGTTTCTATATTTAGTTTGGAGCTGGGCCAAATGTTCTCACAGCATGCACGTTTGACTGACTTTCTTCATAAGCTGAGGGTCAGGCATGCATGTTCACACACACACACACACACACACACACACACACACACACACACACACACACACACACACACACACACACACA
>JAUMHF010000007.1:2385218-2446871 GCA_032359275.1 Microctenopoma steveboyesi | reverse complement strand
CACACACACACACACACACACACACACACACACACACACACACACACACACACACACACACACACACACACACAAATGCAAAAGCCTTTAAGGTGTGACCCCCCACTTAAACACTTAAACCCTTACAGATTACTCTAGGGGCTAAGGCATATGATGATTTTCGTTTTGAAGTGCAGAGGGTTTGTTTCAGTACAGCACATTTAAATTATTTTAAAACCTTAATTGACCACGGACGTGACTGAAAATTCTTCTCTACGTCTGGGCTCAACTGTGTTTTTGCAAAGGTGAAACAAAGAGGGCTTGTGTGTCAGCAAAGTCTCTGGATTATGATTAACTATTTGGCTACTGAGGGTGTGAAAGGGTGAGAATGAAGAAGCGATGCAGGAGGGAATGCATTTGATTTAAAACAGCGCTGGAAGTGGTGAGATGACAACTAATGACAGCTCCTCCTCGCTGCGTGACAGTTTGGTTGGTGTGTGTGTGTGTGTGTGTGGTAATAATGTGTGTGGCAGCATGCCAAGGTCTCACACCTTCTGAGCAACCTGAGATGTTTCTATTGTTATCTTTGTTGTTCATTGTGTAACTCGAAGGCTCCACTACTGCACATGGTAAAAACAACGTACTGAGTGAGTTCAGGGCCTTGTTCCCATCTCCAACTATCTCTCACAAATGTCAGACACGACAAGGATTGAACCCACATACATGTGCGTTAGAAACTGGTTCAGTTTCTAACGCATTATTAACGTCAGTTTGTTTTCTCAGAATCACGCTGCATAGTTAAAGGCTGAATCCGCCTGCACCCGCTGAAATGGCTCACGCTGATCTATTTTGATAACAAAGAACAATCTTATCATTCTACAATCTGAGCAACTACTTACCGCCTCCTCACCCGAGCTTGGTTTGATACTGGGCCAGATGTTCAAACAGCAGGCATATCTGACTAACTTGCTTCATAACTAGTTAAGGTTTGAGCCGCAACTCAACTACTACAGTGTTCACACATGCACAAGTCATTAATGTGCAACACTCACTAGAAAAAGACTGAATCCTCTACACACAGGTCTGGGGCAAAGCCAGTTGATAATGTTCTAATTTAAGTGCAGAAAGCTTGTTTTAGTGCAGTGCATTGAAAATATTTTTATATTTTATTTACCACAAACGTGACATGCATTTTGCCGCACTGAAACAAATAGGACTTGTGTGTTTGCAAAGTCTCGGAATTAGAGTTAACTCTTTGGTTGCTGAGGGAGTGGACAAGTGAGAATGAGGAAGAGGAAGAGATGGAGGTGAGAGACAAATTTAGCTACGAATGAGATGAATAGTATAACTTAGCAGCTGAAGAAGTTTCACCTACTCAGGAGCTGCTGATGCAGTTCTAATCTGCTGTCATTGAGTCTGCGCTCTACTCCTCCATCACAGTCTGGTTTAGGGCAGAGAAAATCAGCACAGACCCCCTACACCCTGGACACAACCTCTTCCAGCTTTTCACCTCTGGCAAACGCTACATAGCTACGTTTGCTAGAACAACCAGACACAAGAACAGTCTCTTCCCTCAGGCAATTACTGTTATGAACAACTGATTGTTGCTGCTATATGGACACAAACTGCACACAACTCAGCATACTGCACTAATACACACACACACACACACACACTGTCTGGTCTTTCTATCTTGTTATATTTTGTCTGTAATTTGTCCTTATTTATTGTTTTAAATGTACTTGTTTTCTGTCTGTACTGTCCTAGAGAAGCTGCAAACAACCAGAAGCAAATTCCATGTATGTGCAACATACCTGGCGAATTAAGCTGATTCTGATTCTGACTGTATAACCTAACTCTGGACTTAGTGAACATGTTTTACTGCTTGTTGTGCTACCCACAAAGAGTCAAAACAAACAAACAAACAAACACCCAATACATAGTAATGCTGCTTTCAGTGTTGCCACTACTTCATCTGTTCTCAACTGAGTAAAGAAATAGGGCAGTTCAACGTCGCAACTTTTCCCTTCAGAAAGAGCAGAGCTTACACAAGCCCAGCACTAACTTATGATTAATGAGCTCATATTGATACTGTAGCATAGCGGTATTAGAGACTCAGAGCAGGAGTGATGTATGCTGTGAGAAGGATTCCAGTCTCATAAATGTAAAGATCTCTCTGATTTGTTTCTTGGCTCTGCCTTTGAACTGCAGCTTGCGTAATAAACTCTGAATTCCCACACAATTTCCTGTTCCACTGGAAGGACATGGCAAGATGAGATCAGATATAAATGCATATAGAGGCACACACACACACACACACACACACGCAAACCCGCAAGTTTATCTCATGTATGTATATGTAACTACAGCGCTCGTCTTACAGACTGATACATGCAGCTACATGGCCCTCGGGAATCCAGATCCAAATCCACCCATTTTTAAAAAAATAAAACCTCTAAACCAATCACAGCAGGATATCTTACATATATATTTTTTATGTTTAGAGTAGTCTAACAGCTGCTCTTAATGCAGTACTGCAATCTGTTCCACTTAGCTTATTTATATATTTTAATGTCCTCAACCTTAGAGATGCCAGCGCAGAGTTATGTCTGTTATGGTGATTGTTACTTCTATAGTGAATATTTGACAGTAGCACCTTGCACAGCAATAACTCATAAACTGCCTGTTTCACCAGCTACAAACACACCTGTTGTAGTTGAAAGAAACAGCCCCGGGAATGTGCCGTTAAAAAAAAAAGCAGTAAACCAGTAAGCACTAAAAGTGAGTAGTACAGTTTCTCTATTCAATAACAATAATCTATGTTTTACAAACCCTGCTGCCCTTAAACCATTCTGATATAACAAGACTTTAGTTAACGCCATTGGTTACAATAGTCCAGCCCCCAGCCCCTGACAAAATCAGCTTGTCGAAATGTAAAGAACTGGTTTGAAATTTTGTGCTAACAGCCCTGGAAGTGGTTTGTTGAAAAAGGAGCCTTTCAAAAGTAAAGATGTGTAGGGAACAACCAATCTGTTAAAATCTGTCTACCAATTGTCAAACAATTTTAGAACAATCGGTGTAAAATTGCAAAGACTTCAAATATATCAGAAGATAATCTGGAGACAGATGTCACTGCAGGGTCTCAGACGTATCATTGTTTACAAACACAGATCTCCATGCCATCCAAAAATGCAAGTTAAAGCTCAATCCTGCAAAGAAGAAGCCATATGAACAGGATCCAAAAATGCCGCCATCATCCCTGAGCCAAAGCTTATTTAAAATGGTCTGTGTAAAAGTGGAAACTGTTTTGTGGTCAGACAAATCAAAATTTGACTTTTTTGGGAACCATGGGCGCCATGTCCTCTGGGCTAAAGAGGAAAGGGACGTTCCAGCTTGTTATCAGTGCTCTGTTGCCTGCATTTGTGATGGTATTGGATAGCATAGCATAGCACACTTGAAAAGATTCCATCAATGCAGAAAGATATATATATATATATATATATATATATATATATATTTAGAGCAGCATATGCTACCAAACAGACCATGTCTTTTGCAGGGAAGGCCTTGCATACTTCAGCAGGACAATGCTAAAACGCAAACTCCTTTACAGCTTGGCTTTGAACTGTCCAGACCTTTCATCAATAGAAAATATTTGGAACAATATAAGACCCAGGACGCTTAAGCAGTTGGGATCTTATATCAGGAAGCGTGGGATAACATTCATCTCCCAAACTCAAGCAACTGGTCTTCTCAGTGCCCAGACTTTTATAGGCCATAAAGAAATAGTAACGCCTTGTCCCAACTTTTTGAAATGTGTTGCTGCCTTCAACTTCAAAATGATCTTGTATTTACTGGTACGTTTCATATGCTTGGTGAGTTTCAGAGATTTGAAAATTAGTTTTACTTTAATTTGAATGCAAATCACTAATTGTAGTAGTTATTGTTCAAGTGCATCCTTCTTCTACCACTGAGAATACGTCACAATTGCAACCTGGGTTTACGTCTAAACAAAAGGTAGCAAGCGGGAGAAAGTCAGAAATAAATTGCTGAATCAGCTCTGCCTAAGGGAGTATCTCCCTTTCCAGTTCCACATGTTGATTCAGCCAACTACATTGCCAATAATGGTGGACACACTAAGTTCAGGTTTAACTTTATTAGCCAGATAGAAACTACAGACAAAGGTCGGTCATAAATGCTAAACGGCCCTGGCACAGCTGCTTGTTGGCTTGGTGTCTCGTGGCTTTTTGGACTTCTCAAAACTCCAAGCGCCCATATCCCTGTTCCTCCCTACCTCTCCCCCTCTCTCTCTCTCTCAGTCTTTGTCTCTCTTCCTCTGTAGCCCCAGGACTTTGATAAACACAGTTGATCCTAGGCCTATGCACTGAGTATGGAGTGTTTGAAGGGCAGCCTTTCTACTCAGGACCTTGTTTATTCTGCTCACTCCCCGTCAACTGTGTTTAATGTCACCAGAATTCTTCTATCCTCCTGAACACACACACACACACACACACACACACACACACACACACACACACACACAAAGTAAGATATGTAAAAAAAAGAAATAGAGAAAGACACAGCAGTTCCATTGGCGTGTGTGTGAACGCGAGTGCGTATATATGGGAAACGGGAGCACTAACGCAGAAAAGAAAGAGCTGCTAATTGCTGATCTTTTTTGAGGAGTGGGGGGGGGGGGTCTGAGTAAAACCAGGCACGTCAGCATCTTGCACATGCACACAGTTTTGGTATTTTGGTCTAAAGACAGATTTAAAGACAGAGTGCAAAGAGGTTTCTATGTGACATGAAATATTCATGGCTAAATAAGCAACAAGCAAAGTGGATTTACATGAGCTTGCATTTCCGATTCATTCGGTTTACTGTCTTGTTAGGGCTAAATAAAATTTGACGGATTTAAAGAAGTGTTGCTAAACCCAGACCCAGTAAGACCCAGACCGAAAACAAATACAGAAATCTTTCATTTAAAATATGCAAACCTGTTTAAAGATACTATACATCCTATGTGGTGTAAAAACAATGGTTAAAGAATGTAGTTCTTTAATATATGTAATATAGTTTATTACTTGGTGTAGTGACACTACATCTGTAGAGTAATAGTATGTAAACGGCACAGACTTTTAATCCATTTTTTGTCTCCCTGAGGGGGTTTGTGCTGCACTTTGGTGGGAAAGTGCAGAAGCTGAAGGTGCTAAAGCATAGATTGTATAAGTAAAAAATGGGTTTAACTGTTCAAGGAACAAGTCAAAAATTGTCCACAACCAGAGGATTTACCTCTTAGAAAAAGAGAGGGGAGAGAAATGAGGTACAGTATAAGGAAACAGAGGTCAGTCAGAGGCTGACCTGAATCCAAAACGTCACCATTAGGGAGTATTAAGAAAGTCTACAGAGGCCTATTCAAGACATGCCTGAGGTGAAGAGCGTACAGTAGGGTCATCCGAAGTGAGAAGGAACTGATTTATTAGTTATAGTTGGTTTAGAAAATATCTTTATTTGCTCACCTACATACTTATAACACCAAACCTGCCCTCGGTTGTATGGGTAGTCAGTAGAGAGATGCTAACCCCACTCTGAGTCCACAGGTCTATGTGATAGGTTTCTTTAAATCAATGCAAGCCACACCTTGACACATTTACATTTTCTACTGAGGCCTGGAGTGGACGAACTCAGCACATACGATGAGCGCACACACCACAGATGTAAATGTACATAAATAACAAGCAGTTCTTGAACGAGCTTGTGGATGCATGCACAGTACACACACACACACACACACAGCCCCCTAAGATCCAGCCTGCTTCACAACCACCCTTCTAAAACTTCCAAACCCCCCTCCATGTCCACTGGGTTCACAAAGAATTTATTAGGAGCCACATCTGCAAGCAATTTCTGCAAATGTTTTTGTTGAGTCGGGCCGGGTCAATGAGTAGGACTGGACACTGCATCCACACTCCCTTACCCTTTCTCCACAACCCCTCCCCTCCCTGGGTCAAGGCATGTTACAGAGGTCCAGCAAGGAAGGAGGGTTGAAGATAGATGCAGAAAAACCCATCCACCCATTTCATGCTCAAGGGGACTTTATTGTCCAACACTGGCACTGAAGCACTAAAATTCATTAACATGTTCAAGCTGCTTCAAGGTTTCTTCAACCAGTGCACCCCCCTCCTCCAACTACTGCTACAGGAAAACAATAGTTCTTTTCTCAAAGGTGACCATTCAAACGGAGCATACAGAATACAGAACAGGCTCTTTGACGTTCATATTAATGGTCCTCATGCATGTGAATGAGACCCAGCAGGGGGGACGGATCTGGACAAACCCGATGAACATTTGCATGTTTCATTAAGCTGCTAACATTTGTCATTGGGTGGGCTTTCCATAATTTTAGGCATTAGTTGAATAGAGATGGTCCGTGACAACCACAGAAAAGGAAGAGGAGTCAAAAAGAGCACACAGAAAGTTTGGGTGGCCCCATCATATACAGTTATGTGTGGAAGGCTTTTTGTAGGTGTGTGCAAGCTAGGGATCTCCAGTAAGCCTTGTGCACACAGACCGCCATCGCTGATGAATAGGTCTACCTGGTGATAGGGCCCTTTATGGATGCACACACACACACACACACACACACAAAACCTGTTTCCACGTGGATTACGCTGCACCGAGAATAGTGATCTTCTGTTTCGTCTCTTTTATTCCCCCCCCCACCCACCCCACACACACCACACCGAGTGTAATCCACTGTGTGTGTGTTTACATTGCCCATGGCCCTCAGGATTACTCTCTTAAGTGGGGAATGCTGGGAACAGCAGGTGAAGTGCGGTGATGAGTCTTCTTTCCTTGACGTGGCTGAGGTAGAGAGGCGGTACAGAAAAAATACCAGAGTCACAGGAAATGCATTTGTAATTGTAAAGTATGTTGCACGTATGTATTAAATATAAAACTAAAAATGTCTATTTTAATCTATTTTATAAAGAATAATCAACAGAATTTTAAGTAGATCATTTTAGTCCTCCAAAAATGGGTAATAGTGTTTAACTAAAATGTTTTCATTTTACAACCCACAACTTTGGTTCAGTCTTGCTGCCATCACCAAACTGATGCAGTTTAAATATATTTTTAAATCTACAAAATGGCACATACCCTCCACCACATGGAAGACACAGAAGGTTAGCAACTGAGGCACAGATGTACAGAGCAAAGTCAATATGTCATGTCCAGGCTAGCATCCGCTCCATTAGCATCAGCAACTAAATCATTAAGCTCAGCATTAAGTTGAGTTTAATGAGCAGCCACCACAGCAGGTTATTACATGTTGAAACCTTTGTCAATCATCAGCCTCGTTTTTAGCATCTGAAAAAAATACTGCTCTCGAGAAATCTGAGTTCCCTATGTACACGTTTGTATGTCATTGTAACACGTTTACGTCCATACCTATCACACTCATAAAGATTTCATCTACAGACCTATTGAGTTGCTAATGACTGCGATGTCTGGCCCATGAACCACAAGGCTAATGGGAAATGTTAATGGATCATTTTTCAAAAATAACCAGGTAAGTCTCATAGTATAGCGCTGAAAAAGCTGCATTCCAGTGCTGGGTTTTTGTTATTAGAGGTGTGCGAAGATTTTTATCCCATAGCAGTTGGCAGAGATCAAAAACAAAATGTAGATCAACAGCGCTACGTACATCGTAGAAACTTTAGTGTTGACTTTGCAAAGGGTCCAGGAAAGGAACATGCAAAATACATAGCCTGGGCACCTAGCCAACCAACTGGCTACAGAGCTTGTTCAAGACCTGTGTTTCCATCTGGCTGCTCTTATCTCTTCCACTGTAGAATTTACCAATGTCTATATTATCAAACCACAGCAGAAATGCCTTTCATCTTTGACTTGTAAGTCCAAGACCATGGTGGCAGGTCAACCAATAAAAAGCTTGTCAAAATTACAAACATAAGAATGTGGTTCTAGTAAAGCAGAAAAATGCTTTAGATTTTCTAAGAGGCACCAAAGACAATCTGTGTGGAGACAAGCATCTGTCTCTCTGTCTGATGGCTGAGGGCAGCAGCAGTTAACCTGGCCATCACTTGGTCTACAATCAAGGAAACCGCTGTCCAAACAAGATATGCTGTCGATCCACCACCCCCGCCCTGACTCATCTAACTCATGTTCCTAGCTTTTATCACCAACACTACTTTCACACAGCCATGTCCAACAATCCTAAGCAGTAGGTTCTATGTTGCAAATAAAGGTTGCAATGTCAGGTTGTGTTTCTGAAGTTGTTTGAGGATAAAATATGAGATTCTATAAGAAACAATATCATTGTCACGTGAATATTGCACCAGATTCTAATTATAGCAAACATTTACACAGACTTTCAACAGTATAGATGTGTCACTGTAACAGTACACATGAAGTCCTGCAGGTGGTATTGTGGCTTTTATTGAGGTGTAAACGAAGCCTCTGCCACCGTATTATTTTAGATTTAAGTGCGAGAAAGTATTAATAGTCATCTTGATGACTCCACATCTGCCCGTGGAGATTCATGCCCTTGAGAAATAGACATTATGCTCAGTAATACAGCTTTTGGGAACTGGTTACCAAGCATGCCAAGTAAAATTTGTGATGGCAAGAAGCTTCTGGTTCCCAAGCCAGGGCTATTTGAAGCTTTAAGCTCGGTTGATGCTGATTCTACATGCAAACATAAATCTTTTTCCAGGGACTAAGCATCAAAGGGGCATTAATATCTAATGCCTGCAGATACTGGGAAATGGCAGCTGTAGCCCACATGCTTCACAAAGGCGCGTTACAGCTGGAATGACTGGTTTAAAAACATTCTGTAAATACAAACTGCAGCAATCATGTGATGAATCAACATCAACATTAGTCTAAATGGTGGTGTGCTAATCAGACTTCCAACATTTCTATTATTTTCCTTTACAGCCAAACCACTGTCGTTTAATTGCTGTTAAGAATTTTAAAATTGAAGGAGCTTTCAACATAACATTTCCAATACTCTCTATACAAAACCACCATTGGGTGACTGCCAAAATCATGCAAAGATAAAAAATAACTGTAATTATATTTGCTCATTTCCAATGACAACTTTTTGGCCTTCTCTTAGACCCCCCCCCCCCACCTAGTCCTTTGGGCACTGTAAACTGAATGCATCTGGAAAGATTTAGACAGAAATGCTTTATGTCAATGAATTGTTGAATGTTTATTTTCGTGATTTCATTGTGCTTGCTGGCTTCTAATAGTCTTTATCACTGTCACTCTGTCCACGAGTGTTGCTAATTTTTGCCTGTCTGAATTTTTTTATCTTGCTCAAAGATGTGATTCTCTCCTTGCCAAATTGCAAATATGTTCTTCAACTGCCTCTAAATGCAGATTTAATCACAAGAGACTGAATAACAGAACAAATATAGACTGAAAGATGAGGAGCCACGGATGCAGTGCGGTGAGCCGGCAGAGAGCTGGACGCCTGATTTGGAAAAAGAAAGAAAGGAGAAGGAAAGAAAATGAGGAGGGTGGTGGTGGATGGGAACACAAAGCGAGAGGGCAGCATTCATCAGTCAGTTATATAAGCAGGTTAAATGAGTCAGTGCAGAAATCAGAGCTATCACACCAGTAAAATAGACAGACTTGGCCAGGGAAGCTGGAAGTCATGGGAATAACACACACACACACACACACAATGATAAGGTCATCTGCTGAGTCTGTGTCCTAATATTGTTTTCATAAACCTGGAGATCAAAGGTTGTACATCTGGGTCCAACAGTGGCTGCACCGTTTTCTGTTTCCTTACAACTCTTTAGTACATTAGTTAAATCACCTGAAGCTTCTGGAAAACTGTTGATACCCCCCCCCCGGCCTTTCAGTATGACATGACACGGGTACGTCATGTATGTATAGCTGTGCTGTCATCATTCATTTATTTATTATTAGGACCCATGCAGGCATATCGGCAGCCCCTATTCAGACAAATGCGAAGGGCAGCCCCGGAGGGAGGTCATCCGGCAGCCACTGTGCCAAAGCCCCAGGGGTCCTTGGCGGCGAGCCTGCAGGCCCCATCTGTAGTCGGCCACACCAGGGCCACGAAGACATAGACAAACAGGCATACATATACACAAACATATGTTCCCACCCCGAATTACACATATACAAACCCTATTCAATCTGCCCACACCCAAGGCCCTATATGTATGTGTCAGGAAAGGGTAAGTAATGAGAGTGTATAAGTTGTGAGTAGAAAATGAGATACAGGTGGGCACTAGGGGTGGTGGAGATGAGATGATGCTGATGCTTTTGAAACACGTGTCATTTACTATTTGAGCTAATGAATGGTAGATCTGAAATCTCTATATAATTGCATAGGTTCATCTAATAGGGCATGTTTAAACCACCCTGAGATCTGCTGAAGCCTGTTAGCTAAGAAATAATGGTGAAAGTTAGGAAAATCTAGTCCTCCTTTATCGTTAGTCTTTAGCGTTTTTAAGCTAATACAAGGAGGTTAAACTTTCCAAAGAAATTTAGAGATGGAGGAGTCCAGAGATCTAGACTGGTCTAGATCATTACAAATATATAATTAATTCTTGATAAAACCATTTTTATTGAGGCGATGCTTCCCTTGAGTGATATGGGTAGAGACTCAGATTCCATCTACCCAGACCATCTTCTACCTTCTTTAAAAAGTTTAATTTAGTTAAATCTACCAGTGTAGGTGAAATATTAATACCTAAATATTTAATATTTCCAGATTGAAGTGCAGTGGAAGAAGAGTTGTGGAAAGAGCAGTTTAATTAAAAAATTAAACTGCAGATTTTAACCAGTTTATTGAATGATCTCAAACTCTTGAGTAATAATTGAATGACTTCAGAGAGCGTGGATTGTGAATTCTGGAGAAAAAGTAACACATCACTGTTGGGTTTTCTCTGTATAGTGATATATTGTGTAAGGTCTAAAACCTTACACTGTAAAGTGCCTTGAGATAACTTTTGTTGTAAAATGGCGCTATATAAATAAATAAAATTGAATTGAATTGAACATCACCTGCATAAAGACTAATTTTATGTTCCATATTTTTGCGTTTGATGCATTTAATCATTACTGCCTGTCTAATTGCTGCTGCCAGTGTTTCAATAAAAATTGTAAACAATGAGGGAGCGAGAGGGCATCCCTGTCTGCTGCCCCTCTTCAGACAGAAGCTGGAAGATGTTTGGTCATTTGTACTGACACATGCTGTTGGAGAACTATATAATATTTTTAACCAGTTTATGAAAGAGTTTCCAAAGCCTTTTTTTGTTAAAGTTGCAAATAAAAAATTCCAGTTTAGTCAAATGCTTTTTCTGCACCAAGAGATGTTGATACATCCCTGATTACATCCCTCATTATAAATTCTGTCTCACCATAGGAGTGTGCGCCCGATTAGCTCTAGCTTTAGGAAAGAACGAGAGAGTAGTAGGGTTTTGTTGCCTTAAGCACATTTTTAGCAAAGGTTTTAGCTGAGTGTGTGTGTGTTGGTGCATAAATGCAAGTGTTCAAGTGTGTGTGTGTGTGTGTTGTGACGCCACAGAGGAGCCAGGTTGTAATGGGCCAGCTCAGTTTGTTTGCATAGCCACCCAAAGACCCAGCAGGTCCACAGATTCAATCAGGGAGGATGTGGTTTCACTTCTAACTTTACACAAACAGTTTTGGCTATGGGTTACTGTAGAACTGGGAATGAATGGACGTGCATGCACACATGGACGGGCAGCAGGAGATGTGAGTGTGTCTGCGCGTGTGCCTTTCTCCGTCTGCTTGCATTCATCCCTGCATGTGAGGCATGCAGGAAAAATTGATTCTGTTTGCACAAAGGCATGTGTGCCTGTTCTCGTGCCCTCATCTGTGCATATCCAGCATACTGTATCGACTCCACATGTACACATGGTATTACGTGTGTCATTTTTGTGTGTTTGTGTGCATATGCAGAACTCCTGGCCTACTGCTCTCACAGGAGAGCCGCATTAAGCTCATTTGTCTGGGGATGTACTTAAAGCAGGTCACAGCAGCTGGATTATTAACAACAGGCTGTACACACAGACATGTGATATATGAGGCAGTGGCAGTAATTGTAACAGTAGTAATAGTAGTTCAAGCAGTGTTAGTCCGAGTTGGTAAAGTTGTGGTTGTGTTGTTTTGTTAATGAGGGGAAAGTGTCTGTGCTGAATTATTCTGTCATTTATCACCAAAGACATGTACAAACTTTAGATACATGTTTAAAGTCGTGCAGTGCATCAGACCATCACCCCCCGGGTAAACTGTCGGCTTCATCATTTAACGCTGCCATTGCAAGGTGTAATGTTTCACAAGTGTAAAAGTTGTAGTCTCGCTAAACAAGGCAAAAGACACCAGTGTGTATGAGTTTGGTTGTGGCTTAATAGAAACTGTGGTCATTACCCGTTTCTACAGCAAGGACTTTTCTCTGGAACCAGTTACTTTAGTTTACTTGTAGTTTAACTGGGGTGGCATTTTGACAGTAATTGTGCAGAGAGGACATAAATGGCTCATTGTGGTGTCATAGTCACGATTCCTTTGTAAAAACTTACTGCACACATAAAAGGCAACTGATCATTGAGTTTTTGCCACATCAGCCCTGAAGAAGGGTCCTGGACTTAAGTTACTGGGAAAAAAATTACCAAAACATTCAGGCAGAAAAGGTTTTAGATGCAGCTGACATAGTACTAGAGAAGCGAGTGTAACCTAGTGTCTAGTCTAATGCATTCCTAATACTTACTAATCTCATCTAAGGATCTGCACCTTTCAAAATTCTACCCCCACAAGATAATAAACCACACTATTACTTATTAAAGAATGTGCACAGAGCAAAACTTATTGATGAGTCTATTTACCTCTAGTTTGGTCATCACTTCTTCCTTGGAGGAATTAATCATTTACCATGTTCACCAGGGACATTCTGAAGATTGGGGTACATGCTGCCATAACAGGTTGAAATTCAAAAGGTTGGACCAAAGCAAAGTGAACAGACCCATATTCAAGCAGACGTTATATAAGAAAGTTCCACAAAATGAGCAAGGTGAGAGAGGAGATGTGACTTATGGAACGTTTTTCTGCTGGTTCACAAAACAGCCTTCTTGGACCAATTTCACGGGCTCAGAAAGTCACACCACAGGTCCAACTCTCTTAATTTCCGTGTGGGCTTTAAGCTTTCCAACAACGAGATGAATTAGTTCAAGTTCTCACAGAGTCGGGCAGGAGGAATTTGTTCCGGCTCAGATGGAAATCACTCTGACATTTACAGCACCTAGCAGTACCAAGCAGAACATAAAAACAAGAGCTGGGAACGGTGCCGAACACCTAAAGTTCACAGAAGATGAAACCAATGCGGTTACTTTGTGTTTATAGTTTAATGCCATCTTTCAGACATCCAGCTAACTATAAGACTACTTTCCAAACTTTCCTCAGTGCTCTTCACCCTGCTGGCCAAGTCCTCCTTCCATTTCTTCTTAAGTTACAGTTGTCTATCTCTGACATCTGCATGGAAAAATTAGACCCTTGAAAAGATTTCCAGTCTCCGAGACTGGACAAAGAACCTTATTACCTTTCAAAGTAAATTACCTATATCAGTCTATGTGTATCTTACCTATATCTTCAATTGCTCGCATTTGCTTCCAGTCGGCATTCATTATGAAAACTCTTGAGTTTCAGTCAAGCAACTCATCATGATAAAGACTCCTGGGTGAAAATCTAGAGCAGGGGCCATTTTGGTTCTTCAATGACACGTAATGGAGGCCATTGAGTGGTTCCTGGACAGGAAACCAGGGGCCGTTGGGGGTCGTTGACAGGCGTCACTGACTCCTTTCTCCACTCATCTGGGGAGAAACTAGAGCCTTCCAGCTGACAACACAACATCTCCTTACATTGAGAGCTGGCCAAAGATTTGGTGCTAATAGCTGAGGAATGATGATTGTCCCTAAGGTTGGGTTTCACAGAGGAGACGTTTGTGGACAAAGGACAGGGAGGGGAGAATCAGCTCAGTGTCAAATGCTGAGTATAAGTTCATGCGTACCAGACTACAGAGAATGTTTGAGTAAAGAAATTGCAGTTTTGTTTGACTAACAATGTTTAAAATTATGATACGTTTGCGAAAGTGCTATAAACCTAGATCCCCCACAACCAGGTACACTTGATATGACTTAATAATGTTAATGTTGCATGATTCCAAGTGACAATTTATGTTCCAGGCCACACAAGCATGCGTCTCTAAAGGAGTGCAACATTCAGTCAAACATAGACAAAGAGGAAGAGGCCTTAAAATTAATCTTAGAACCAAATAAACAGCAAGTCTTACACAAGCAAGAAACAGCAGTTGTGTCAACTGCAAAGAAAAAAAACACTGACAGGAAAGACATCAAGGAGTTCCTGTTTTAAACGACAGTTTAAAGTCTGAAAACTTGTATGTGGGTCAACAGCATCCATGTCTTTCTATCGCTGTTTAAAAAGCATGCAGACCTTTCTTCCTTGCTCCAGCAACAGATATCCTGCAATTTCTGCCAAGTCTTCCCCTGGCGTCCGTCCAACAGCCAAGCAAGAATCTCCCCCTCCCTTCTCATTCTTTTTCTTCATCTTTCTCTGTTGTGTAAACCATGTAACTACAACCACAAGGAGTTTCAGGTTTTTACAAAAAATGAAATTTGACATGGTCCTTAAAGGTACAGTGCGCTGTGTGACCCACAGGTCACCCGAAAGCTACTCAGACGTTACAAGAGCAAATTAAAAATGCATCGTCATTAATCTGAAGTGACGTCTGTTCCCCCACCCCCCACCCCACCCAAGTTCAAACACTGTTTTTTCTTTTTTTAGTTTGCAAGCTTTCCATCCCCATCTCGGCCATCTCAATGGCAAAGCACTATTACCACTAATCCTGCTGTCTGACTGAGGCCTGGGACCTTCTCACAAGGATGTCCAAATGGGAGAAAGCCCATCTGGGTGCGGGCAACCAAAACCACACTGCTTTATGAAGGACGTGTGAAAACCCTGAAAATATCTTGGTTTGGGGTAATGAGAGGGAATGTGATGTATAGCACGGAAACATAAAGCCTCTTTCTTTGTTTTGTTCTTTTGCCCACTCCTTCTCTCTGCTCTTTTCCCTCGTGCATCAGTGAATCTCTGTTTGTGTTGCTGGTACATTCAAGGAGCTGATAGTTGTATCAAACCTAATTTTTATTGGCACGGGTCAAAAGCAAATACCAGTGTTCCAGCAGTCCTGCACCGCGCACACACACACACAAGCTTTCTTTGTTTAAGGATACAACCGTGTGCCTGGGGTGTAAAATTTAACTTGTTTAATCAACAAAGCTCTTTCTTCTGTTTCCAGTTACATAAAATTGTCCACAGATCCTCATCCAGTATTTGAATTCTGCAAGCAAACAGTGTTTAACATGCCTGTTCTCCCACAGCACAGTATGTTTGAGTTTTAACAACATTTTCACATCAAAACAATTGAAATGCACAATAATTGGAAATAATATTGTTAGCGCTGTGATGCAACGGTGAAAAAATGTGGCTCACATATTCTCATTCGCAATCAGAATAACAACACTGGAGACACAAAAGTCTCCAGTGTTGGTTTCATCATTCGTCACAATTAATGCATATGTACCAAAAGAAGAAATGTTTGTCAGAACGGACTTTAATGGTTTTTTTATGTATTTACCGTGTTGTTACCCTTTTGAAGAGGCTGCTCAGGCACTGTGAGGCTCGAAAGTGATACCATCCACTGAAAGGGTAAGTCAAATCCATTGATTTGCACAATAAAGAATGAAACGTCAGAGGTCACTGTGCTTTTATGCCACAAGATGAATCTGTGATGATTTACTCAAGGGAAGCTGGAGAGCGTCTTACTTTGCTAAAGACACATATCGAGTCTTAGTATTATCCAACATTAGACCACCCACTAAACACACACAAACACATCAGCAAACATCCAGCCAAACAATGATCTGAATCTGAAAGGCATTCTGGAAAAACACAGCTGACTAATGAAGGGCTGAACCCCCAACAGATCCTGACATGAAAGATAATAAATATAAAACTCAGTGGAGTGAATTCTGTGAGCTACAAGTGGTGCCTGAATGTTGATGTAGATAACTCGGTTAAATAAATATTTTACTTGGTTGTTTATTCAGGGAGGAAAATGATCTGTCATTGGCAGATTAAGTAAGCGAACCTCTAGGATTAGCAGGTGATTTGAAGGTGAAATTAGAGCGATGTGTTTGTTGGGCACCCTGTGTTCTTTGAAGAACACGGATTTATCAAAGAGTTAACACATCTGTGCCATGATATTCAAACACAATACACAATACACAAACAAAGGAGATTACTAAGGACCTCAGAAAAAAGGGTTGTTGGTGCTCATCCGACTGGAAAAGTTTGGACTCCACTAATCCACAGTAAGACTGTGTACAAATGGAGGAAATTTAAGATCACTGTTATCCTCCCCAGGTGTGGTCAACCAACTGAGATCACTCCAAGAGTAAGCCATGTAATAGTCGGTTGGGTCACAAAGGACCTCAGAGTATCTTGGATAGTAAATTTCCTCTTTGAATATATGATCAAGTGAAATATTTTTATCTCATTAATTTAACTGGGTTAAATTGTATCTAATTGTATTTAGCAGTGCACACCAGCAGATACACAGGACCAATCTACATGACCGTATACAGGGTTTGTCTCTACTCGCTTATACAACCAATAGAAGCGCTTTTGAACGAGCGCCACCATGGCAACAGGAGTCTCTGGAAACTTTACCCCTTTGGCGCCAGGCATTTAAATGAATCTGGCTCAACACAATTGTTTTGTCTAAAACAGTGACAAATGATTACAATCACATAGACAAATCTATCAGTGATCTATCACCAATGTTGATGCTGTTTCAGAGTTATTATGATCTGCTTAAATTGATGTTTTCGGCTTGATTTGTAAGTTGACACATCTTATAGCCAAGACTTAAATGTTACTTGACTGGGGGAAAAAATTATGTTGGCAAGTTTCTACTCTATCAGAATAAAGTAAATCTATGGATACAGCACAAGGTTACTAGAGGTCCAAAATCCAGCTGGAAGTTCCATATTTTGGAAACGCGACATTTTTACAACTATAATGACTTTTGGTGGAAAAATTGGCTGTATCAACAGAATATGCAAACAACACTGTGATTATGTGTACGGCACACACAAAAAATGTCAGGGTGCAGTTACTCTAATCTACTTAAGTACTGGTTGAAACAAAGTGGACCGTATTTGATTTTAAATATATGTATATCAGCATTCTTGTACATCAGTCTAACCATAATATGTGAAGAAATGTTCAAAACGACTTTCCTGTTATGCTGAAATGGAGAATAGTACTCAAGGACTTGTTATTTTCCTCTTCACACCCTGCCCAACATACCATTTACTATGGCATTTCAGAAGTGCCACGATTAGGTGCTATTATGAGTTGAATTACACTATGTCTCCCCACACACATGCTAGCTCCACTGACACTGTAAATGTACATTCACCCACACACACACACAGCAGCTGGTGCATATGTACCCTGATCTGTACATCTCAGACACTGATAGACCCACATTATTTTAATATGAAAATTATAACCACATGTAATTTCTCCCATGGTTCAAACATACAGCAGCTGCCAACTGCACTGTATGGCAGCCTGTCACTCCAGTTGTTTGTTTTCTTTTAACCTCCCCTCCCTCATCTTTAGATCAGGCACTTCAAGGTTTGCCAACCATAACACAGTTGGCACAGCATTTGCCCTCCCATCACCGCTGTGCACGCAAGCATCAGTTCACTTCTTTCTTCTCTTTTTCCTCATCATCTGTTTTGTTTTGGTTTTTCTTTTCTTTTCCGAATGGAAATTTTGAGGTCAATTGATGTTGCCTGTTCCGGGCGAACAGTTCCAAGCACAAAGGGTAGGATGAGGGATGGGAGGAGAGTTGAAGAGAGACAGTAAGAAGTCGCGGGGGAAATATCGTTTTTTAACCGGCAATGAGGGAGCTTAAAAACAGCTCCCATGTGTTCTTTATTTCTGCTGAGGTTCGATGGCAAATGGAGCGAGGCGAGAGCTGGCTGGGCTGTCGACCCAACACACAAGTACTGTACCCACACATACTTACACACCCCCAGAGAAAGACGAACATACTGCCCACTGTCCCTATGCTCCAACCACATCCACTGACTACAAACTGATGCGGAGCAGAGGACTGTACTTTCCCAGACCCCGCTGCCAGTTTGGAGTTATTACATTACCTAGATTTAGTTTATCACAATACAACAAGGCACTGAGGTTTGCAGGAATGTATGACTGTCTTACAAAGCCATAAATATACACATATCGTAACTTACAGTCATCGATACACTTTCTCTTTTCCAGGAGCAATAGTCTGTTTCACATTCAGTCAGTTTCAGGCCTGGGGGCTACCAGTAGATTGTTTGACACAGGAACGGTACTTCCTGCCTTGCTCAAGGGCAAACAATGAGCTGATGAGGTTAGACTCATTACTCATTCAATCATCTTCCTGACTGGTTGAGAGATTGAAAAGAACACTCCTCTTGCCACAACCACGCTGTGTCATACAAGACAAATTTCTTGGCCACAGCTGGTCAAGGAAAGTTCTGGCTAATTACAACCTGGGTGTTATTTTCAGTTTGTTTTTCTATTTGTAATGGTGAGGTTGGACTCACCAGAGTGAGATCTGGGAACATTGCGACATTGGTAAAACAAAACCCAGCAAGACAAAACTGAAGTGGCCAGATGATCAGACAGGTTTTCAACATGCTAGTTCTTCATTGTTGATCTTTATTGGAAGTAACTGGCAAACTGAGACAAAGTCAGACAGGCAGACAACAACAAGTCTCTGTGACATATACAACAAACAAAGAGTGTCTGACCAGTATAGATTGTAACTATTAAGGGACTGGCCAGAAAACAGAGAGCAGGTGTGGAGATGATTTTTAGAATTATATTTTAAGCATTGGCCGGCCCTGCATTTTTCATCTAGGCCTTCAGAGCTATTACCCAAAAATTAAATGTTCTTTACATAACCTCAGCATGAAAATAGGTCTACATATTATTGTCATTTTACTTAACTAATTCACATTTACCATGACAGTAACTTATATCAACAGGACATAGTGATTTTACACAAAACTCAACACCTATGACCGTTACAAAACATATACTGCAAGGACATAAATACGATATATAATAACAATATACGACTATTATCAAGTATAACAGGATGCTCCATCAACAACCAATCACAATCACTGATGCCCAACAAGCAAACTAAATTATTATAATTATACACACACATTCAAGAATACATTCAAGCCAAGCTACAACTCTGACAAGCCAAACATTTGATCAGAAATGACAGACACAGCCAAGAATATCATTAAAACCAGCAGAAACTGTCTAAAACAGCAAAAATAGGTCAGATAAACTTCCATTTAACTTACCAAAGCTGCTCATCATTTGAAAACAAAGTCCATCCTCTTGTTAAGTTTAGGTAAAGCTCCGTTCACGTTATTTACTTAACTTCAGCTAGCTTAACATCAGTTAGCTTAACTTTAGCTAGCTTAACATCAGTTAGCTTAACTTCAGCTAGCTTAACATCAGTTAGCTTAACTTTAGCTAGCTTAACTTCAGTTAGCTTAACACCAGTTAGCTTAACTTTAGCTAGCTTAACTTCAGCTAGCAAACTACCTGGCCGGTCACGGTGAAAACTCGTGACGTCAGAAAGGCCAGCTAAAAGGCCTCGGTGTTCAAAGATCACGCCCGATACGGCAAATTCAAAATCTGATTGGTTAAAAAACATGACAATCCATAAAACCGTCCCAGTTGACAATGAACGGCCGAAGCTTCACTCAGAGCTTTGAAGGCTCGAGCACATGACAGCACAAAGGAGAAATCTGATTGGATGAAAGTTGTTGATATGCGCTGCGCTGCGCTGGAAGCGGCGCAACAGAGGACGAGAGAGGTAAGGAAATGACCGTAACATTAGTTAAAATACATACAGCATTAATATAAATGTATATTAAATTATAAAGATATATTTTCTGATTCAGACTATTTATTGCAGCCCTATCAGTCCGCCACAGATTAATAGAATATATTATCTAATATAATATTATATTTCTATTTTTTATTATTTGATCTTATTATCTATATTTTTGTGTGGTTTTCCATGTGAGGGACACTTTTCACATGAAATATATAGTTGTTCTTTTGAAACTTTTGTGGATGTACATATAAAGATTTATACAGCTTTAAAAAAAACATCCAGGCAGCAATAAATCACAATCACGCTTTAACAGGACGTTTTCATTTGCCATAGTTAGTGTTTGGCTAAACTATACATTTGATCCCATTTCTGATATAACGTTTTCATAAGACATTCTGAATGTAAATGCAAATATCCAATACAAATTACATGTTCTTCCAGGCTTGCTGCTTGTCAAAGGCTAATCCCTGAGAGCAAATGTTTTGTTTCTTACTGCTAGGAGGCAGCCATGGCAACAAGCATATTATAGATAAACACAGGAGGTGAAGCCTTTCTCTGTTTGTTCTGCTGTAAACACGAAAGCACTTTCATGCTGGTGGAATGCAGCTGCCTGTGTGCCTAGCTGAGTGCACATGTGTGCCTTCATGTATGAATGTGTATAGAACCCTGCGTCTGTTTATCCTCACCCTCGCATGTGTCAACAGCATCGCTCGACTTTGAGTCGCATCAGCCATATAACCGCGTTACATTTCAGCAGACAAACTCAGCATACTGCCAGCACTAGCGTTACAACCGTGTAACAGCTACAGGCTGCTAATGAGAGATGATGCTCCATACTTCAGCTCCAGCCAAGCTTTCAAACCCACCAAATGAAGAAACAGTGGGACTGCGGTTAACATCAGCCAGCCAAAAGTTTGCTTGTCATTTAAAATTAATGGATTTCTTGACGTTCCTTGGCCTATGACGATATAAATATACATAGCATTCAAGGCATATATGGCATACATCCCTGTGTGCAATCTGGGAAAGTGGTTTAGGTTGTTTTTTTTTACTTAAGCATATGGTTGTCAGCGAAAGAAGCAAAAACAGAATGTACATCATCGTCTTGGGTCCCCACGGAACTCAAATGTTGTTTTCAGCACTTTCACATGGGTGTGCACATGTACACGGTGACACGCGCCATTATTCTGATCAATATGTACAATGGAGCTTCACCAGGAGTTCACTGTGCAGTTAGTGCAGTTCTCTCACTACATGCAAGCTTTAAGGACTAAATCCCCAACTGTGATGTCTGTTCAGGCAAAAACTGTTTCTTTAGGAATCATTAATATATTCAAATATATATATAGTGGTTTTCATTCACTGAGCATGTGCATTTGACTGCTCCTTTATTTGGTCTTAAAAAGTAATGGGTCACCACGAGAACTGTGTTTGACAGCTGTAACAAAGAGCAACCTGTGGAATTCTGGTCTAGACTTGCTGTACTCTCACAGGTTCCCTCCTGACTGCGATTATGCTCCTAATCTCACAGAAAATGTCAATGATCTGTGCTGAATAACTTGACCTGTGGCCTGCAAACACATATGCAGCCTGACTATTTAGTTTCCATTCACACACAGGAAAAAGGTGTGGGACATGCACCGATCAGGATGTCCCATCGCTCCCCAGGTTCCAACACGCTGTGCACACACACGCCATCCTTTGAGCGCACTAGATGTGGCTTCAGTGCTGGTTAAATGTTACATAGTGTAGAAGCATCTACAGGACCAACACCCTTCACCCAGGCCACCATCAACACATCATCATCATCCTCACTAATGCCACTGGAGTGACACAGGCACATCCAGTGGTTATTAAGTTTTATCTGTGTTCAAGTTTATCAGTTCTGCTGTCTGGTGATGATGTTTGCTGACATCGCTATGGAAATGTTGGACATAACAGTTATTATCATAAGAGGAGTAATGATGAGGGGATTTCCACCGGGATAGTGTGTGTGTGTGTGTATGTGTGAGCAGAGATGATAGAGATATCTGTGTGATAGTGGTGGTTTAGACTAAATCATCACGCAGGTTGCGACGGCCAAGTTTCTCTCCATCACTCTAAATTGTCTGTAGTTTCTCCCAAGGAGCGGAACTGTGCTCAGCCTTTACCTTCTCTCAAAACAGCCTCAACAAATTTCTAGTATGTTTATTAATTATGACAACTCATTGGTTTCCTGTCTGTATTTGAACAGATCTCGTGAAGTTTTCTTTTTCTTTGTTTGACTGTGATGAAAAGAGATTTCACAATTAGGACGGCACACTCCGTTGGGGAAATCCGGGGATATATTATTATAAAACCAGTCGTGGATGTCGTTCGAAGACATTTTCATGAAACTGTCAATGCACCATCAAGCTTTAGCGTAGTCTGAAAGGGAAATGAAGCCAAAACCACGACAGCGTTCAGCTTAAAATATAATAATGTTTCATAATCAGTGACACAAGCCGTAGGTTTTAGCAGTATATCAAAACCCATGACAACTTGACGATATTAATCATTGCTGCTTTTGGCAGCAACATCCAGCAGCAGCAGGGTTACTGTAAGAATCCAACTGTAATAACTGCATTTCATTCTTTGTCCAGTTAAATTGTTGAAGAATAAAGAGGGAATAAATTGTGCATTAGTCCCGTTTCTCATGCACTACGCCAGAACTTTGTGCATCCTGCTGTGCTAAGTGCTGTTTGCCAACATGTCATCACTAATGTACTGTAACAACATGAAAATCCTTAATATTTATTGTCCTCTGTGATTTAAAGCGGCTCTGATTCTGATCTAATGACTCGGAGCTGCAGACAGCTTTTGCCAAACATTTCTGAGAGCGAGTTCCAAGACAAACCCTTGCAGACGTTGGGGTGAGCCTGTCCGTCTTGTGAAATCAAACCCATTAAACCCTTGGTCCTCCTCCCCTTCCTTTACAGTAAACACACAACAAAGAGGGAGAAACGGCAGAGAAGGAGCCTGAACTCTGTTGTGTTTACACGTGTCTTTCATTCCCTCCTCCGTTTTTCTTCAGCCCTTTCCAAGGCCGCGGCTACATTTAATACTAGTGCACATCAATCTCACATTAAATATAATTTTACTTGTGTGTTTTCACTTGTGTACTTATTTGTTTAAAGCGATGAACATCAAACGAAGCCTTTCCTTTTTCTTCACTGTGTGTGAGAACTAATAACAGTTTGAACAACTAATTTGAAAATTAGTGTGTGCGAGTACAGAACGCAAATAAACATCTTCAACTTCAGTTTTTTCGTTTTTTCAGGCCCATTGCATCTGCATTAGTGGTTTGACCCTTGGTTTTTTCCCACCAGATAATAAATGTTCTATTTTAAGTTTTCCTAATCTAAATTATAATCTTATGTTTTAGTCTCCTTTGTACTAGTGGATTCTGCTGAGGTCACAGGTCAGTCACCCAGCCCATCATGTGGCACCTGATTCATTCCTGTAAGTAACTTATTTGTTCAGCCTAAACAAGTACTCAGATTGCAGCCCTGTGCAGACTAGTGTCATCTACAGTCGACTGTGCATGCTGATGCACACAGTACACGGAGAGAAAGAATTCCTTCTCACCTGTGTCTGAAGTATGGATCAGCAACCCTGTTAACTAACCATTGTCAGCTCCTCTGTGTCAGAGGCACAGAGAAGGTCCGACACAGCCAGAATAAACCTTTTACTCTGCACCTACATGGTATGCTAATAGGTTTAATTTTACACTTGTGTGTATGTGCAATCAAAAGCTAACATAAACATGCAGAAGGAATGTCAGCCAAGCAGGTGACACACACTCCGTCTTTTTTCCCCCTTTATTTTTTTACCTGATTAAACACTTCTGTAAAAAGCCTTCGTTTTCCTGCCTGGGGACTCTGCTGTGTAACACATCATCACGTATGGAACGTACACAGTTTCCATGTAGAAATCAAACGGAGAAATATTGATGTTTAAAGAAAAAAGCCTGTATTTCCATCTCTTAAGTACACACATGCTCTGTGGGACAAGGAGTTCGTTGAGGGAAGAATCTACAGCTTAGGCCTGTTGATTGCTGGAGCAGCCTTTTCCCCCGGTACTTCACCTGCTTCTCCGCAACCGCACCACCTCACCCCCACCAGCTCGTCCTGCCATACTCCTTCATTTCTCGTTTTCCTTCTTTGCATTGTTTGCCGACAGTGGGTCAAGAATGTCTTAAACCACCGAGCGCGGCAGTAGATTAATGGAGGGCGTGTTTTACTTTGATCAGGAGGGCGGTGTCTAATGTTGGAAATATTTGAACCCAATCAGCAGTTGATCAATTAGCAGAACAATAGTTCCAGGGTCAGAGTTGAGGAGCAGCGAGTGGCCCCCTCGTCTTTTAGTCTTCCTTCTTCTTCTTCTTTTCCTCCTTCCTCTTCTCATGGTATTTCTTCTGTCTGGGGATGATGACCCCCCGACCAGCAATCAGAGCAGTGCAGGAAGGATTAGACGGACATTAACCATGATTAATGGGAAAAATAACAAGGCGGCCAAACAAAGGCTCCACTTCCATGGCATCTTGGAACTGCTTTGAAGCAGACTTCTCATTCTCCATCTCCTTACACATGCCGCACGCAAACATGCGCGTGTACACTCGGGGATGCGTGTGTGCAAATATGCACCAGTGTACACATAGACACACAAACGCTCCCCCGCGCTGAAACACACTCCGACACACTGTTCCATCTGTGGGCCGCCTCTCACTCTGACTGAACTATAAATCAAAGCATGGAGAACCAGAACGAGTCCTGGGCTTGTGTTTGCGATACAAAGGAGAAGTGTGTGTGTCCGTGTGTGTGTGCGTGCGAGAGATTTAAGGGGAACTGTAGGGCCATAAACCCCCCGGGCTGAAAGAGAACAAAGGGCAGACATTCATTAATCACTGTGCGGGCCTCTATTCTCTCCACTCCACCAGAATACATTCAGACACACACACTCCACTGCACCTCTTCTTTCACTGTATTTGACAACCTGCGCTTCCAGTGTGTGTGTGTGTGTGTGTGTGTGCGCGAGTGTGTGTGTGTGTGATCTCAAATCGTTCCCATATGCAGACACTTCATGTATTTCTTCCATTGATGAGGACACAAATAAATAAAAGATTGTATGTGTGCTCTGCGTAGTGTGTGCAGTTCTTCAGGGGGAGCTGGTGCTGCAGCTGGGGCCAGCGGGGCCGAATGTTCCCATGCTATGGAGTGTCAGGCGGTTGGCTGGCCTGTGGCCAAGCTAAACCTGTGGCGGCTGGAAGGAGAGCAGCAAAGCGCTGAGATCCAGTTACCATTTCCTCAATCACTGAGTGAGAGAGAAAGAGACATGATGAGCAGCCCTTCCTGTCCGCACAGAGATGCTATCAGGATAGATTCTGGAGAGCCAGGGCCCGGCTGTGCCAGCTGAACATAAAAGCTGCATTTCGAGTTTCACCCAGAAAGATAAACTGAGGCAGGGGGGAGGGAGGGGAGGTGTATGTCACATGGAAGTCGTTCTCCGGTCCCCGCACTATTTGCTGCTGGGAATGTTCGGACACTCACTGGAGACGAGTGCCGTGATGTCACACGCTGGCACGGTGCTGCTGTGTCAGGGAAGAAGAGGAGAGAGAGAGAGCCAGGAGAAGGAGGGGTGACGGTGGCGGTTGGCGGCGGAGGAGGAGGAGGAGCGGAGGAGGCTAAATTGCTGAGCCAGCACTATTTTCTCACCACACTGTAAATTAGCGTGCCGTTTGCTTGATGGAAAACAGTCGGTTGGAGGAGGGGGGCAACACAGAGGGGCCTCCTGAGACCCTAGAAATGCGAAAAAGTTCTGAGTTCTGCTCGAGGGGCTCGGGTTTCTGGTGTCTTTTCAATTTAAAAGGCCACGAACAAAACATCCCAACATCGGGACAGAGCTCAGCAGAGGAGCGAGAGCATGAGAGAGAGCAGAAGAGTCCTGCTCGCAAATGGCGCGGGCTGCTTCTAATAAAGTCTGCAGGCCCTCACCCCCCTGATGGAAAATCCAGAGGCGGTGCAAACAGCCTGGTCCCCACTCCGCTGGAGATAATTAAGTAAAAATAGAAGTCAATTTCCACTGGTTAATATTCCCAAGCTGCAGCGTTGTGGAACTATCTCCTGACGTGGGACCTTCTGTAATCTTTAGTCACACTCTGCTCCGCCGGTCCCTGAAGAGACAGTGGAGGCCTCACCTACACTTTCAGTCACGTCTCATTGACAGATCAAAAGAGGCCAGAGCTATATTTATGAATGAAAACCGAGCATTTTAATATGCAGCTTTCCAGAAACTGACGGCTGCTGTTTCCAGTCAACTGAACGGAAGAAACTGGTGCTGTTCTTTTTGTCTATCAGCACCCAGCTGCTTTTTTTGGAACATTTTAAATTAGGGTCTGAATCTTGAAGCAGTCGCGTTCGTGTGGATTTTTTTACTTTTCTTCAGGCAGAAAGAAGTCTTCAAAATGTTTTAACATGCAATAATTAATCAAGCCACCGACAAAGAAATGCTTTCTGCAGCTTTTTTTCACAGTTTGTCAGCTGACCTTTCATAGGAAGGATAAATCACGCGAGAACAGGTGGTTGTTGACTGGACATTTATTAGGGTCTTTCAGCAACAGTCTGTGGATCTCTTCCAACGCTGCAGCCAGAAATTCCTTTATTTTGTTACATTACTTCCAATCACACTCAACAGGGAACCCCAAGTATCTCACATATTCAGTCGGCTTATTTTAAGTTTAGAATCCATTTTTGAGCAGTACAAGGACTGTAGATGCCCCCCCATTTTAATATAACAGCTTTAGCTAGAGGCTATAACCTAAGTATAACTAAAAGGACGTCAAATAAAGTTATAACACTGAACAGTCAAGGACAAAACATCAGTAGAGATGTGACCTTGCACATGAACCCACTTTCCTCTCCTTCTCCCGTTCTTCCCCACAGTCTGAGCCTCTGCTCTCAGGGTATAAATTTGGACAGACAGGAGAGGTAAGCTGTGTGGAACAGTAGAGCCTCACGAGTCTGCCGTTCTGTA
Organism: Microctenopoma steveboyesi; assembly: GCA_032359275.1. NCBI lineage: Eukaryota > Metazoa > Chordata > Actinopteri > Anabantiformes > Anabantidae > Microctenopoma > Microctenopoma steveboyesi. Next base: position 2,419,756 of record JAUMHF010000007.1, on the reverse strand, counting down.
TTGACTGTGGCACACACAGTGATCGCGGGGGGAGGGTTTGCTGGGGTCTTCTGTCATACACACCTAAATTAAGGCCATTCCCAGAGGCCAGGCCAAACAAAGGCTCAGGAAAAGGCCCCAGCTCTGCTGCGGTGGGCCGGCATTGCACTGCTAGACCTGAAAAACAACAGGAAACACATGTGGGGGACTCGATACAGGGAGGGACAGAGCGCCTGCGGAGCAGCCAGGAATCAGGATCCCAGGACTGAGACCCGACCTGACCCGGCCGGTTCCCACTGACACTTCCTTATCCGCTACATTAGGGCAAAGGTCGGGCGGTGGGACTGACTGGGATGACATCAGCGCTGAACTCAGCTGCAGGAAGTGACCTGGGCACAGAGAGAGGGATGGAAGAAGTGAGAGGAAGGGATGACAGCTGTTTTTGTTTTACCTATGGTGAGGGCCTTCTGTGGCATTGTCATGCTTACATAACAGATAAACACTGCCTCGCTGCTAAATGCTCCTGCAGAGCTATTCCTGCCTTGCACATCAAAACAGTAGATTAATATGTCTGGCTATTCATATACAGAGATAACAGTTATACCAGGCAGCTGGGATTAAAGAGCAACACCTGTTTCTCGTATCAAGAGGCGTCATTCAGCCATGTTTGGCTTAGGAACCAGCTTCATTTATAGACAGTGGGATTACACCATGATTCCAACACAGGATGAAATGGCGTGTCGGCTGAGATGTGTATGGACACTTGTCTCTCAAGCTCATACTCAGCAGCCCATCGGGACGACTAAAAAGCCCTTGTAATTATCATCAATCTCACGGTCGTCTTCGTTCAGCTCTATCCTCTTCTCTTTTTTTTCCCAGAGACACGGGCCAGAGTTCAGCCTGAGTTTAACACTTTCACACAGCCAGAGGTGTGAGGACGTTTAGTCCTACACAGTGAACGTATAAGACAAACACACCAATGCTCCTCATCGTACGTCCTAATGCTACTGTCAGCTGTCTACACTCTTCAACACGTTGACTGTGATTGGACAGAGCTGGGGATCAAACCACCAACCTTGTGTTTTATGGAGAACCTGCTCTAACAATATCTCCATTTAGCATTATTATACATATCAATAGTGAGCAGGGATGGAGGCTCCAGCCTCCCCCCGACCCCTACGAGAACAAGCGGTTAGGAAAACGGTACGTTCTGCTAACACACTACGCTACAACATCAACCTTGCGTTGACATGAGCGAGTCTCAGGTTGCCCAGAAATGTTTTTACAGTGTTGTTTTATGGAGATGAAGAGAAAGGAGTCACAGGGAAGGAGACAACGTGGAGCTACAGTCACTGACAGAGTCAAGATGACAATGACTCAACAGAAGAAGCAGGATCAGAAGACACATCGTCAATGAAGGACGAGATGGTTGAGAGATTTAAAAGGGACCTGTGATCAGACAACAGACAGACAAAACACAAATGATTAAACTCCTAATAATGTTTCAACTCCAGGAATCTATTCCATATTATTTCATTACCAGCGTTTGACAGTAAAGTGTATTGACATCGTTGACATTAATGTCAATGTCACATCTCCACGCACCAGGTCTCCAGTTACTTCACTTTACTTTGTTTGGCAGACGCTTTTATCCAAAGCGACTTACGGGGAGCTGGCGCTGGGTGTCTGGCTCAGGGACACACCTGGTGGGGGATGGAACGGTTTGAACCCGCGACCTTCTGCATCCCACTCTGACACTCGAGCTACCAGTTCCGCTCCAATTATGGACAAAGCGAAATGTCACTTTTAGTTATTTAGCTCATACAAATATAAAGCAACGGCTCTGCCTCTCATTCTGATTCGACATTTGTCCTCCTGCGCTCTTAGACCAAACCTACCTAACCGAGCTTCACTGACTCTTCCACACGCCGCTGTCCTGCTGTGGCTCATGAGTAAATAGCCTATAGCCTGCTGTATTCCATTATCCCATTTATGAATCATATTATGTTACTGCACACCACATGATTTCCCCAAAGGATCATTAAAGTTTCATCTCTTCGTAAAAACAAACACTAGTTCTCTCCTCACTGGGCTGTTTGCACATTCAGATCTTCCTGCGTGACCTTTTTTGTGTGTGTTGTTGACAGAATCATGCATCAGAGCCTGATGCGAAATCACACAGCACTCCTCGTAACCTTTTTCTTCTTCACCGTGTAACTGTGCACTGCATCCAGAGACAACATCAAGAGAGGTGGAGGCCGACTTGGCAAGTGTGAGGTACTGACACACTGATTAAACCTGCCGTGCACCTTTTCCACAGACGTGAGATATGAGATTCTCTGATCGCTGTTTATTGAAAAAAATCAATCACTTGATGAATAATGAAATCGTGGAAATTGGGAGGATGAATTTCTCCTTGTTCTTCTTTCTGTCCTCACTTTGCTCACAGGCGAGGCTATTCCTTAAAGTAATGAAAATAAATACAGGCCTTGGGAATCCATGCACATTCCAAGAGCCATTCATCTATGAAGCAACCTCTTTCTTATATAAGAGACTACTTGGATTTGGTTCACATCTTAGTTTATTTAACTTGATTTCCTTAAATAGGGTCCTGATTGGGTTGCATAAGGGCTCCGGGCCTTCGGCGGAGAGAAGGAAGGGGTGATGGGACAGAGAAAGATAGGGTGAAAGAATAATGACAGAAGTGTTTTAGGCTGGGAGGAGCGATGCTAACATTACAGCGCTATGTGCTGAAATCACAACGTGAGACAAATCATCGCTGTCGTCAACATTAATCATCGTCAACCGCATCATAACGTCATCACGACCCGAGTCAAAGTCATGCTCGGCCAGAGAGACCAAAGATCATAACGGCAGCAGCAGAGAGTGTTAAACACAATGTGAAGGCCTCAAAAAGCCTTTTCAGTTGTCGTGATGGAAACTAAGCAGCAACCCAGGACTTGGCTTTATTGTGTCTCTCTGTCCACTTTAGAACCCAGATGGACAGAACACAGCTTGAGCCTCAGAGCACATGTTACCCAAAGGAAAATCCAGTGAGGTTGAAATACTGTTCATGTCCTGTGAGACGTGTCACACATCCCTCTGTAGTTTGTATGTGTTATTTTTACATTAGCAACAAGACACAAACTGTTCTGCTCTTTTTCTGCATTCAGCATCATTGGAAGAGCTGTGTCTACTAAAGCTCTTCTATTGGGTGATTATTTATGATTACATATAAATAAGACAGACTGAAGCTGCAGAGACGCCACCGTTGTAAAATGTTTATCAACTGACATACGTTAGCGTTTCGAAAAAAAAATCTTTTTTCTGCCGTAAAGGTAAATAGTCTTCTGGATGAGAGCCCAGATGTATTTGCGCTGTATTTGCTGTAACGTGAACATGGTTTCAGTTGGTTTATAGCATGTTTTGCTGTGTGTGTCTGTGTGTGACTAATGCTGCCAACCTACGTCACCATTCCTCAAGAAGATCCTTCACATAAGGCCATTAGTTCAAAAAGCCACTGCTCTCTCTCTGCTGCTCCACCTTAAAAACCAGCTCATATAGATATATATAAGAAGTTAGAGTGTATAAAGTGTTCCTGGTTAGGAGAATGCTGCTGACCTCCGTCTGCACTTGAATATATCGAAATGAAATAGTTGCATGTAAGGGTGGATTTGGACTCTTGAATCTCGGAAAAGCATGTCCAGGAATTTGGCAAAATCTGACTCACAGAACCTCTAATGGTTTCTACAGCAGAATAATAACCCATTGTCTGCTTTTGAAAGACTTTTATGGATCTTATCCATTCGCATATTCATTGTGCATTCCCACCTGAGTAAAATATAATATCTTCAACAAGCTTCTCATGGCAACTGACAGGAAATGACAAGAAACCGGATCTTTAGCGAAGGCCTTCCCATGACTGCTTGTATCACAGAATATTTTTGCAGAAACTTGGCCTCGGAATCCTCGTGTTTGGTACATCCAAAGTAAATTTGGAGCTGCCGCTGAGGGAAAAATAAACCCTAAAAATGAGCCTGGTGATTTATTCAGAGAGCTCTCACTCGCAGACACAACAACTGTTCAGTTGCACACACACACATTTCTGCAAAGGGTGACCTCACAACCCCAAAAAGCACCACAGCCACAAATCCCAGGCTGGAGAGGCCGCGCTCTTAACACACGCAGACAGGTGTGTGTGAGGAGTGTGAGAATCCCTGCGAGTGAGACGACAATGGTGAGAGATCGGTAACACAACGGGCTTAATGTATAGTTTCCAAGGTCAAGCTTTTTCTCCCACACGTCTCGTCTGGTGAATAACACTCTGGTCACTCATCCGGATGCCGGCGCGATTTCCACGGGGGGATATTGCGGGTGGATTCCTCAGCGACCGCTGTGACATTTCAGGATTAGTCATGATGGCTGATAGTGAGAGCGCCTATTAATGACATTATCAATGGTTGGCACTGTCTGTCTCATTCGCCGACTCATATCTGAGAAACTGTTTTGTGGTTCCTCACACTTTATCCCCAGTAAGGACGAGAGTTTGCTTTTAATTTACGTCAAAAAACATTTCAATAAGTAACCTTCTGCTTGCAAATCAACGGTAATCAGCAGTAACTTCACGTACAGTTTGGAGCCACAATCCTCAGGGAATCGGTGTATGGAGAGAGGAGGCGATGGCCAGTAAGAACCATGTGGACCAAGAGATCCTACGCTAAGCCCTCAGTGATTGTGGGATAAGTCAAAGGTCTGTTGAGGCGTGTTAGTAAAGTGCGAGGAAGCATGTTAAAACCAAGAAAAAGCCTCCTCTTCTCCCTTTCTCAACATCTGCAGCCACTCACAGTTTCCATGTTCTGGCTTGATGAGCCACAACACATGTTGGGTCTGCGTGAACACAAGCACACATAAAAAAAGCAGCGAATCAGGGCTGGTGTGTGTGTGTGTGTGTGTGTCTGTGTGTTTGTGTTTGTGTACACTGGAGGCAGGGAAGAGATGTTCTTGGCCGAGGCACAATCAGGAATCAGACGTTTTTCTTTGCCAAGGACCAGTGTAACTCTATTCTGCTTATTTTTGGCAGCGGCGGCTCGAGTAAATCACAGCGCCGCTTTATTGGCAATTGCTGACAAGCTGCCATGGGCTGCGGCCCAGCTCCTATCCACTCACTACATCAACAAGACTCTGTGCCGTTTGGGGACCAGAGGTCACACGGCTTTAACGCTAGCACAGTGAGGGGGCGCCGAAAGAGTCACAGCCTGGTAAACGCTCTGTCAAACGTCTGGAAGACGTGAGACAGTGACGAACTGAAGAGGAATGTACAGTTATAAGCGTCCTGTGTTTTTAACAAGGTGCTGACAAACAGTGGCGTTCATAAGGCCGTTTCTCGGGACTTTTACAGCGGCAGATCTAGGATTGTTCTGAGTAAGGGGCCATCAAGGGGCCACAGTATTAAGAGAGGGGCCAAGTGTTTGTCAGAAAAATCTCTTTATCAATTTTACATAAAGCTTTTCTGTACATAAACCAATTATTATTTTTTGAGAGACATCTAAGAGAAAATGTCTTTTAAAATGGGAGGTGTGTATATTGGGTTAGTGCCATTAATCAGTATTCTGGACCATCTACATGAAACTAAGTAACTGTAAGTGAGGTGTAGGTTTTGATAATGGTTCTTTCCTGAGACACGCTGACTTGTTCACAGTCTAAAGGATGGAATAAAAGATGATGGAGTCAGTGTCTCTCCAACAATTAGAGCATCGCTACAGAAGGATTGATCATACGCTAAAGACAGCTGCTGTGTGTATGGTGCACAACTACACACACACACACACACAGTAACATGGTTCAAAGTGTGAGAAAGTGGTGCTGGGAGTGAGACATGTGGTGGGCAGGCGTGGGAGGCCATTCCAGCTTCAGACTACCCTCAGCGGAGGAGTCAAGTGACTGCTGTGTCACCACTAAGATTCATGCAAAGCCGTAACCGAGCCTGCTCGTGGAGGAGCAGGGGGCAAGCTGCACGCATGGTGTGTGTGTGTGTGTGTGAACGTATGGAAAGTGTGGTGTCGCTTTCACACGCACAGACCAGAGGGGTAAAATACACAGAGTGCGTCAGACATGACTACGCTGTAACACTCGAGTGGAGAAGTTACACTGAGCAGAGCAGCCCGGCTGCAGCAGACATGCGGTGCACTGTTGCTGCACATTCCAAAGTTGTATTTCCACTGCTGCACTTATGTTGCTCTGTGTTGGAAATGTCGGAATAATTTGTTTACGCAAGAAACACATTCCACCTAAGAAAATAACTGGAAAATTAAGTTTTCTAGATGCAGTTTTTCTTCTCGCTTAATGAGAGTTAACAGTCTGTGTTTTAAACAACACTGCGTGTGGAATTTTCATTGTTCTGCCAAAAACCACTGCTTCACGGGGACTATTGCTCTGTCCAAAGACAAAATGTGCCACCTCTAGAGCTCAGCAATGCACTCTGTGGAGGACGGCAGACGACATTTTTATTAGAAGGAGTCTGGGCAGGATGCCGCACTGACCAATCGACTGAGGTTTTAGAGAGAAAGTCTATTCAATAATTAACACACACAATACGCAACATTTCAATCAGCGAAATAAATTGCTGTCAGAGATAGAACTGTCAGGCGGCTGATTGACACTAGTGCAGCATCAGCAGCTGGAATATTTTCTCCCCTGCATAAAATTTCTGTCATTATAATGGAATAAATATGGGTGTAATTTTATTTTGGAGAAGGACCATGAGTGGATTGTAATTAAAATATTTTCATACATATTAAATGAATTAGACATTTAGGCAAATTGCAGCGAAAGAGGCCCCGCTTGATTTAGGAGCAGTGCTGGGTGTTGGTGCCAAGTGATGGCACGAAAGATTCCACTGTGTCTGCAATTCAAGTATTTTGGTCCAAAGTGAGAATTGCACTACGCCACCTAATCTGCATAAACACGTTCCACACTGTGCCTCTTCTCTGAAAGTGTTTCCGTAACTCAACTGCTGCAGGGCTGATTGCATTCTGTTGCTTATAACCACGTCCTGACACAGTCTCACACACAACGATGAATGTTAGCTCATAAGATATGCTCCTGAGAGGAAGGATGAATAAAGTGTGTTTGACATAACTGCGTTGGCCTCCGAACGCGTTTCCATTCATACTCGCTAACCACGGACCTGTCACTTAGCAACAGCATTAAAAACACGAGTGTTGCGGAACAAATTAGTCGACGTGATTCAGTGAAAACCCAGAGAAGAGGACACGAAGTCCTGGATAGCAAAGGTTTGAGTCATGAGTGTCGTCACTCACTGCAGGAGCTTAGCTCCGGCGCAGGAACAGACACTCGAGTAGATTCATTAGCATAAAGAATCTATTATTCATACACTCGGACAAGCTTCCATATGCACGTGTCACACAATGCGCATCTTCGCGCACAGACACACACACCATCTGCATATTGACGCGTAATTAGACGAAGCCAATGCCAGTGACCTCCCCACCTCCCACCCTGGCACCAAGTCTCCGCATCCCACTGGCCCCAGATTGGCTCCCGCAGCAGAGCCACAAGCTGCAGCCGCCTGTATTTAACGGTAATCTCAGCAACGTTATTGGGAATTCAATAAAAATAACAGCTGCTGACTGTTTCACCTAAATTATAGGGTTGATTCAGGAGGGGTGCGGGTGTGAAGGGGTTGGAGGGGGTGTAGTGTGGAGGAGTAATAGTAAGAGCAGTGAGTGGGGGGGGGGGGCTGAAGCCTGAGTTATGTCCACAAACTGCCCACTAATGGACCATACTCACACTCCTCTGTGATTTGTGCAGGGTGAGGGGGTCACCCCACAATTCTCCGTCCCTGCTCTGAATCCAAGAAGCTTGCAACACAACCATTTATATTCCCCCCCCCATCCTCGAGCTACTTCCTCCATCCACTCACGCACGCTTCTCACTGTAGGGTTCATGATCCCATGATGAGTCATGGAGTGTGAAAAAATGGATATTTAATTCACAGCTGCGTGATTAATGCTTTTTTTCCATGTGTTTTAAGCCCCCAACCTTCTAAAGTTTATCAAATGAAATTGCTTCAGAGTGGGAAGACACACGCATCACATCCACAGCGAAGGTCTCTGAGTGCGCTCAGACTACAGATACTGGCACTTTGACAGCACCGGATGTTCTGAATCTTGTTTTTATAGTTTCTGGGAGTAATGATAACATTGTACTTGCTAAATAATTACGACGGTCTGGGAACGAGGCGATATTCCTGCAAAGTCCAACAGCGGAGGCAGAAATGTCAGGTGATTGGTCAACAAGCAACAGTTTAGCGTGATTAACTAGCGTGTTTTTACTTGGAGCTGAGTATGAAAAATAGGTTATAAACTTAATTACTTAATTATTAATTACCATATTTTTCATCTTTGGACTTTCAAACGGAAACAGTGATTTGCTTGCTGTCATGCTGCAGTGGAAGGAAAGTAGCTGAAATATGGTCAGATCTTTTTTCTACAAAGGCTCCAACTCTCACAGTTTGAAATACTGCAGCCTCAGATTATCTACAGATACATTTGCAATTTATTTCTGCTCAGAGGAGGGACTGTGGCTTTTGACCCCATTCACTTACATTGGGAGCATCTCGTTTGGTGTGTGTGTGTGTGTGTGTTGTGCACTGCTCCCAGTAATGTGATCCTTTTAACGAGTAGTGTTATGAATAAGCATAGAGATTTGTAATGTAGATGATGTGTTAAATGTTTTAACACAAACAAACCGTTAGTTGCTTCAAACTTTGTGAAGTTTATCCTGCTTATTTCCAGGGGTGAGCACCAACAAGACTGTGACTGGCTTTACATCTAGCTCGCCAGGTCCCATATTGCTGGAGGCCCCAGAGTGGGCTGTTTAATGGCTGGGTGGAGGCTTGAATCCTTGGACACAAGCTTCACCAGGAGAAAAGTTACAACAGCTCAGCTGGAAGACATGACGTCAGATGAGCTTAGACTAGAATGATCCCTCTGAGGACTCAATGGTCATAGGAATTAACATTATTAGAAAAGAAATCAGAGCCCCTTTCATAAGTATTGGAACAGCAAGGCCAAATCACTTGAGTTTGCTTTGCACAGAATATGTTTGGGATGAAGGTCGAATGAGGAAATTTCAGCCTTCATATCTCGTTATTATCATTTAGAACAAAAGTTAATGCAGATCCTCACTTTACTGTGTCATCTATAAAGATTAGTGAGTTTGTTCTATGTTTCCAGACAAAGCCCAACATGTTGTTTGGTTTATCACTGGCACAGGACACACGTAGGTGACATATTCCACCTGTGTGTTTACATCTAAATGTCAAAAACAAGGGAAACTCTGAGGAGCACGTGTGACTACACAATAAAGACTTTCAGACTACACATGTGCACTAGCACTGCACTGCCATCTCTCCAGTCCTACGTCCGACACACACTCTCCTCGACTCGCAGCAGCCAGCTGGTTCTTATTTTTTCTTCTGCACCCACCCAAATCCTCCACCCATCCACGTCTTCAGTCTCTCCGTCAACGCTCCCCCCATCCAATCATCGAGCCCACCTCCCCACCCCCCACCACGAGAGCCGCAGAGCCTACCTGATGTCCAGACACACACAGTCATGCACATGATGGGTGGAGGAGTTCTGTGGACGTGTGATTGGTCTGCACACACACACACACACACACACACACACACACAATAATACTACTGCTACATAAAATCAGCCAGTCAGCGTTTAGCATATGTATCTAGAAGTTTTTTTGTTTTCATGTGTTTATATCTCAAACAGAAACCGTCTCCTTAAGTCTTTAGTGCACAAACTTAGTTCTGGGTTTGACACTCGAGGTGTCAGCTGTTTGGCTCTACAGTGACAGTGCAGTGAGGGTCCACACACAAGTGACCAGTTAGCTTTCGACATGAAAAACAGCACTTTGAGGTGATTTCTTTCTTTCTTTTACTGAGTAAACAACACAGGTAAAAGACCATAACTGTGTGTGTGTGTGTGTGTGTGTGTGTGTGTGTGTGTGTGTGTGTGTGTGTTTGTATAGATCCGGGAGAGTCTTAACTCAACTTCATTCAAACCAAGCCGCTTCACTACCAAACATCATTGCAAGTGATTTTTTAAATTCATTCACACTTGTGAGCTCTTTCCATCACACACACACACACAGACACACACACACACACACACACACACTAACATAACCACAAAAAGCATCTTTGTTCCTTGCCCTATCTGGCGAGGGCGAAAGCATTCTTTTGGGGCGAGATGAAAGAGAGCTGAATGTGATTGTGAAGGAGGAGGAGAAGGTGAGGGTGGTGGTGATGATAAGATCTGACCCTAATTATACGGGTGAGATAAAGCACCATGCTGGAAGGGAGAGAGTCTAGGATTCTCCTACAGATTACAGCTTTCACATATAAGGATGATACAGCTGTTAATACAGCAAAACATTATGTATCCTGAGCTGATCGTCTCCAGCTTTATACCCATCAATCAGGAAAGTCACTAATCACTCAGTAATGAGAATGATACACCAGTAACTGCATTAGGTTTGACATATATAATCCCTGCCTGGATGGTGCAGCATTACATTTTTGAGTCTCGTTTGAAACATTCAGTCCCTCCCGATCATCTAACTATTGTTTCTGAGATTTGTCACATTAAAAATAATCCATACTTGCATGAAGCTTGAGTTCATGATCAGTTCAGGATGAGATTATGCATTTAAGCTATTTAGAAGCTTAAACTGGCTCATTCTTTGCCTGGCAACCGAGTATTCCTCCAGGGATGCCTTAAACACAGCTGGGCAGCAGGTGACAAGACTCACTTGGTGGAAACTTGGCAAGATGCAAGAATCAAAGTGTTTATAGATGACAAGCTCAAAGTAAATTTCATCAACACCAGAATTAATGGCAGGGACATTACAAATAAAGCTAGAACGCTGCACCATTTATCTTTGAATGTCAGAAGGTTTTTGTTCCGAGGTACAAATGTTGGTAAATGATTCAAGGAAGTTCCTGGGTTTCTGATAAAACATCAGGCCTTTAGATCGTGTAATGAAGTCTATGAAATGTTTAGTGGTAAATGTTAACAACGATTTTGGAAGTTACATGATCAACTTTTCATTTCCCATGATTTCTGGACTAACTTCACATTGTGAAGAAAATGCTGAAGGCAAAAAGAGCCACAAACAAGCGGCAGCTGAAGGCAGCTGCAGCGGGGGCGACTGCTGAAAAGCAACAATGAAAAAACTGATTTGATTAACCGCCCCAAAACTCACAGACTGCGCCGAACAGCCTGCTTCACTGAACTTAAACTAATGCCCCGTGTCACTAAACGCAGCTGAAACCACGAGAGATCAGCCACGATTGTTGCTCGAAAACGTGATACACAACCCAAGGCCTCATAAAGCTCAGCACAGGAATCCGTGCAAACAGAGGGACGGGGAGAGTGGGCTGATGTTTGGAAGGTGAATATGTGTTTGGGAGGGATGGGGTGGGGGGGGTGGTGGATGGTGATAAGGGTGAATTATCTCGACAGTGCGTTTACTTTCAGAGTCAGCGGTTCTGGTTGCAGTCCAGACCAGCTGAGAGCTGTCTGCAAAATTAGGTATCAGAGAGGAAATGTGTGTGTGTGTGTGTGTGTGTGTGTGTGTGTGTGCATTCTCTAAGTATTGTACAAAAGGTCAATGGGCTAAAGAGGCAACTTAGCTTGCATCGTACACAACGAAAGCAGGAACGCTCTCAATCTGTCTGTATCTCTCCCCCTGTCTCTCTCTTTGTCTCTCGCCCCTGAGGATTAAACATGGATCCGTATGACACTGCAGCCGCCAATCACAGCCAAGCTCATGTCTTTTGTGTCATGTTTTTTTTTAGGTAAGATTCTGAAACAAGCCTCTGTACCAAAGTAGACACCTTCAAGCTTGACTAAACCTTGTTGCTGACAAAGTAAAAGGCCTTTAAATGAATGTGGAACAAGACTGAACCGCTGATTAATTTTGGGAACCCAATCAACAGTTATATACTGTATAGCTGTGGTATTTCCTTATTCCTATAGTTCCTCTCTGTTTATACACTCTGCTGCTTTTCATTCTCTCAGATGGTGATTGCTGTCTGTTTTTCAAGAGCTCAGCAATGGTTCCCTGGTGAATGGGGGGCCAGGATACTTTACAGATGTCTATGCCTGTGTGTGGGAGTGCAAGCATGCCAGTGCAGTCTTCTGTTCTGAATTTATGAGCAGACCTATCAGATGAAGAGCGCTCCTGAAATGTTGCTGCAGGTTTCGTCTCACCTCAGTAACTGAAGCCTGATACGTCTGTGTTTGTGCATACGTGCATGGATATGTTGCTCCCTTTGCTATCGACATTCTCTCTCTGTCGCTCAAAAAAGCAGGACCCAACAAGTCTGCGTTTATTAACCAAACCAATCCTTTGGACATCCTGCATAATCCTTGGTAAGTCCCCTATAGCCCCTTTATAAACACTCCAAAAAGTTTACCTCATGCTCTGCCTCATGAAGATCTGCATTCCCAAACACCAAGGACAAAAGACAGAGAACACCCACCACTCAATAATCAGAGACAGGTTATTTGAACAGCGGGCAGCCAGAACTTATCATTTGGGCCATTGTGTTGCAAACAAGTTCTCCAAACCTAAACGACCATGTAGATCGTTTGCCCCATAGAAACACTAGTTGAAAGAGTTACCCCACAGTAACAGGCATCTGTTAAAATTGCATGCATTTGCACTAGAAGGGCAGCTAACATTTCTTACAAAGTGGCATCTGGTATAACACAGAGTTTTAGTCCAAACGGAGGATTACAACTGTAGAGAAAAAGCCCGTTGATTGGGCTTGGGCATAAAGACATATGGGTCTATTTAGGCAGAAAAGATAACAAGGTTAGATTTACTGAAAATGTTGTGGTTTGGCTTAAAATAACAGCTTGTAGCATTAGCGTCATGTGGCATATGGTACAGTACGTGACATCGTCACAGTTACAATAATACCAGTAGAGTTCAACTCGAGCCTCCTGTGGGAAAGATCCCTGCTTCGTTTCCCCAGCCTCCTCCATTCAAACGTTAGTGCGTCTAAATACGACGTGAACGTGTTTTCTACAGTAGCCCAACAGTAGAATGTCTGCTGCTGGTACAAACAACCTTCGCAGCTGATGTGTTCTGCCATCATGTGAGAATGTCCATATATTCCTCTGCACATTTCCTTTATGATTGCTCTAGACAAGTGAAATATTATTTTACTTTATAAATATTACTATCTGTAATCCGTAATCTGACCTGGTTGTAGTAGACAGTACACGGGACCTAGGACAGATCCTAAGAGTTATCCCACATAACTCTTATTTGTAAAGACTACAACTGTATGAAGGTAAATCAAATACAACACAAAACCAGTAACAACGAGTAACTGACTATATCGTAATCAGCAATATTTAATGAAATAAATTCACTATTCAAAATGAATTTTCCTAAAAGAAATATTAAGCAGATGTTTTGCTACTATAGTCTCTAGAGCTCTCGACTCTTTGGTCACTTGCAAGTTGTAGTTTTCTCCAGATACCTTTCTGCAGTCGACATTCAAGCGGGTGATATAGAGATCGGGGCACTAGTGCTGACTTTGGATCAGATTCACACATGTATGTATGATGACAGGAAAGAGAGAAGATGCTGCCTGTGTCCTTGGCCCTGTTCCAACCAGGTTTGTCTGTACTTGAGCATTAGCGGTCTCTCAACACCTTCACCCCACCGCCCACTCTGACTAAGGAACACACACACAAACACACACACACACACACACACACACACACACACACACACACACACACACAAAAAACTGTCTTTATTGCACAAGTTGAGGCCTCTCATAGGTGTTGCAATTCATTACTTAGACCGTAACACAAGGTCACCAAGTTATAACACACAAAAGTGTCATTATGTGTGCACACAATGCACGTCGAACCACCTGCACACACAGTTTCTTACGTAGGCCTGTACTACATTGGCAGGGTTTCTCTGCAGCAAAATACAGAACTGGGCTAGTTTCTCAAAGTCAACAAGCTTCAAAACCTCATTCTCTCGGCAGAAGTGACACGTACATTGTTAAAATGCGACCCTAATACACAAAATTCAAATTGTTTTATATCAAACTTTAAAAATCTTCCTCAAAAAATCTTTTTGCTGCCAGCTGGAATACCTACAGTGCTTTTGTGGGGTTTCCGATCACTTGCAGGGAACTTTGTGTTTTTTTTAGTCACAGACATATAGTTTCTGCCTTTATCTTTGTCTCTCCAGGCTGTAACATGCAGGTCTGAATCATACTTAGACTGCATTAGGAGAGAGAGTTACTTGAAATGGAGCGCTCTGACCCAACACGTCTGTGTTACGAAAAGGGTTAGTGGCTTTCTCTGGAATAACAGATTCATTGTACCTAAAAATGAAAGTCACTCAGAGACAGAGATAGAACAATGCTGGACGAGAAGTGGTGTGCATGTATTCACATATTAACACACACACAACCACCACAACCCCCTGCTGCCACTCATAGGTCTGAAGAAAAGCTTCTTAAGCCTCATGTCAGCCAATAAATACGATTGGTGCAAGTCAAATTGTCAGAGCACATATTTGGCAGGTCTTGTAGCAGCCCTGCAGGGAGAAAGGTCAGCTCCCGCTGTTATAAAATAACGCAACCAAGTGGGAAGTGAGTTCTGTATCAGACATTTTTTGTCACCACTACTCTACCTGAACGGTGTGTGTTTTCTTACACGCGGCGGGAAAAGTAAAAAAAAAAGGACATTATGACTCAGCCAGCGCTTACAGCCTGTCTGATGAAGGATGTCTCTCAGCAAACAAACATGTATCATATCTTTCACTGAAACATCTCGTCGGCGCAAGGCTTTAATTTAAGACCCACACTCTGTGGTAATACTCTGTGCTCGTTTCCAGGATGCTACTCTGACGCTCTCAAAAAGGGGTCATAACACAAGACAGAAGTCTAGCACCTGATTTTTACCAGAAGGAGTTGGTTACTGGAAGAATATTTGGTTTAAGTCATGTGTATTACTGTCTTCATGTGAAGAGGCCACAGAGAGCTTCTGACACATTCTGGCGCTCCAACGTGGAGAAGCAATGAGAAACAGACCACATTTTAGGTGGAGGGGAACAAAAGACAATATATAGCTGATGTGATCTGATTTCATTCACATGTATTTGGTTGCAGATTTACTTGATTCCTTCTTGTAAACAGACAGAAGAAGGAAGTCGGCTCAGTGGCCAGTTTGGCAAAGCTAGTTTCTGAGATCTCGAAGAACCCAACGTTCCGATTGATTTCCAAGTGGGTGGATCTGCATCCGAGGGGGATATACTCATGCCTAAGTGTCCCATACAGGCTCGACTTCCTGCTGCCTAAGCGAAATGAATGGAGTGTGAAAAGACCATCTGGAAAAATGAGAGGTGATCCAGGAGCAGCGGGGAAAGAACCGAGGGGGAGTGGTGCAAAGAAAGAGGGAGGATGGATGTGGAAGGCTTCTCCTTCCAGTCGCATGACGCCTGGCTGCAGTCTACTGGTGGCGTAAAGAAGCCTTTTGGTTCTTCTTTACTGAAATGTGTAAACAGTTTTTTATTAAGATTTCTGGTGTCTCTCATAAAAGGTCTTCCTCCTTTTCAATGTGTTACATCAATGTCTGGGAAAGTTTGAAACTGGTTTACTAAGATTCAAAATTCAAGATTCAAAACACTCCCAAAGGGAAATTGTTTAAAAAATAATCAATACTTTATTGATCGTCCTAGTTGAACATTAAACATGATCGATTTAATTAACATTAAATCGTTTATTAGTCTATTATTCATGCCAGATATATTCAGTTAAATGCTTTCACATATTAACCCCACAGTAACACAGGCTTCCTTTCCAGTTTGGGATTGGATCCAAAAATCTGCTAATTGGTTTAAGGGCATTAGACAAGTGTATCAGTACGTTACATGTCCGTTACAGGTCCTCTAGTCTTCTTCTGGTGATGTTCTACTTTGGCTCAACTGATCTGTCGACTGTCCACATTTAAGCTTCTTATTACTCCTCTATTCAAACCTGCATGTCAGCCTCTGAATGCATGTGTACTGTAGTGCCAAAATCAAATACTGATGCTTTATAAGTCATTTGGCTTCTGATACTGACACTAAAGGTGCTGATTTGTAAAACAAACAGCGGGTTTGTTTTGTGTAACCCTGGGTTAAAATAACTGGGTGGATACCCCAGTAGTGATAACAGAAAGCAACCCAGCGGTAAAGTTAACACAGAATTGGAACAGTGCTTGTGTTGACTCAAAGTACATTTTAGTTTGTAATTATTTCTTTATGGGTTTGTCAGGCTGCCATGAACGTGCTATCCCAGCAACTCTCCGTACAGAACATGTCAGATGTGATTAGTTGACAATAAGACGTGACTGTAAAATAGAGAGAAAGAAAAAACGGTAAAGGGAGAAGAAACAAATGATGATACTAATGGGAACAGACAGAAAGTGCAACAGACCCAGGTCTGAACATTTACTTTAAACCTGCAGGTTAGCTTTAAATTTACACCGTCAGAGCGGCTCAAATAGTGTCAACTCAAGCTGAGCCACGAAAAGTTCAACTAAATCACATTCAAATACTTTCAAATGATTGTCTAATATTTCTGGCACTCGCCGTATTGTTCTTTGTGGCAGATCCCACCCATCTGACACCGAAGCAGATCCAACACAAATCATAAAAATGATCGTCAAAGGTTATTTGGTTTAGTTTTTTCAAGCCCCCGGTGGGAAGAGAGGGAAAGAGAAATGGAAAAATAGAGAGAAGAGTTACTCTATCTTCCGTGAGCTTTTAGCTCCCCCAGTGGGGCAGCTGAGGCGTCTCTCAGGCCTTCTGCATCCGTTGGTCATGTTCTTATCTGACATCCATTAAAACATAATAGAGAGCAGATGCCCTGGAGATGCAGAGCTGAGCAGAACACCTACTCTAACGCACGTACAAACACAGGCATCTGCAGCATCCACACACCTAGGACCAATCAACTAATACTCGCTGCTCTTGCACTGGAAATATTCCAGGCATCCCTAAATCAACAGATACTGGGGTGGTGTGTGGCACCCACATATGTAAGTTTACTGAACGACAGCGATGCACTGTTTGCTTGACCGCATCTGTCTCTTTTCTGTCTGCGATTGCTCAATCGGACACACATTGAGATGCGGTGATGTAGCGATGGGGAAATGGAAGAACAATTAGCGTAACGCCTTGGGAGAGAAACGCCTATAAACTGCTGAGGACGCAGAGTCATGGGCCAATAATAGACCATCAGAGAAGGGGAAGGGAAGAGAAGGAACAGGGGAAAATGTGCAGTGTCACTGGGACCAAACCACCATCGCGCCTTTTTACCTGCCAAGAAAAACAGCCATCACCAACGACACACAGAGGGACACAAAGGAAGGGAAGAAAAGAGACAGGGTGGGATGGAAAGATAGGAGGGGAAAGCCAGATGGAGGGGAACTGAAACAGGGAGACAAGGTCCAAAGGCAAACAATATGGAAGCCAGTGTGAAATAGATAGTTAGCAATCATCAAGCTCAGAGCTCAAGGGACGCCGTACTTGTACAGCCCGGCAGAAAGCGATGATGACGATCGCAGCTGATTGAAGGTGACGGGCAAATGAGACAGTCCGCAGCGGCCGTCCATCAACGTCAGAGTACAGTGTGTGCTCTGATGTCGTGGTCTCTTGGTCAGGCCTTCAGCCACAACACACACACACACACACACTGAGACACGATGATGTGCAAGAATATCAAACACACACAATCAAACGTGGTCGTATGCTAACATTAAAAACTAACTACATGCTGATGATGATGATGATGATGATGATGATGATGACGGTGAGTCTCCATTTATGGAAATGCAGTGGGTGAACTTTCTCTCCTCCTACGCCTCTGCGGTCTGAGCGGGGGGTAAGAAAGGCAGCTGTGTCACTCCAGGCCAAGCTAGGCTCCACTGGCCGATTGTATCTCCTCCTGGATTTGAACAAATGCTGATGGATCCTGTCATCATTGGCAAAGTGGGGCTCCACATGTACAGTCTCCACACCGAAGACAGGCAGCAAGGAAATACACACATATGCAGCAAAAGAACTAGTTATCTGAGCACGTTGTTCTACTATACAACACAAACAAGGGTATTTCTGTGTTGAGCAGCATGTGGTTTTAAAGTTGTGACTTATGCACACAATCTCCTTTTCAGTCTAAAGATTTTAAAAGCCTTTCCCGGTAACTGTTGCTGCTAAAATTACAGGATTTCAATGCTGCTAGTAGGAGGCGTTGAACACAACACAAAGACAGTAACTAGGCTACATTTAGAGCTCAACAAGCTATTATTGTAACCGAATGAACAGGGCTAAGGCTAAGTGCTGGCACTTAACGTCACGCTGAGAACTTAGCATAGTCTCACTTCACAGTCAAGTCAAATTAAAGCTCATTTATAACATCACACACAGCGTCCACAACATTGATGGTTTGCTGTGAGTTAGCTTAACATTACACTTTGGATACCTACATACCTTTGGGACAGTGCTGGCAGAACTAGAGTTGCACGTTGTTGAGATGCCATCAGAGGTCTGGCATCAGTCCCAGAATGAGGCATACCTGATTCAGGCCTCTGCTGGGTCCAGTTTGGCCCCAGAAGAGTCTAAACTAAGCTTCAGTTAGAAGCTTTTTCTGGCAGTTAAAATCATCAGCCTCATATTAGACATAGACGACTAAATGAGGCACACAGAGTACTTTCTATTTTCCAACGGATAAACATGTCCAACAAGGAAACAATCTTCCAAAGACTGTGTATTTTCTTAAAGCAGAAAGGAAATCCCATATGCTACGGAACACCAGCCAGAGTATACATCTACTGAACTCTGCTGTAGGTGAGGCCAGACAAGACTCGACCTGCTCCAAGCACGTATTATTAATACATGACTGGATCTGTTCTTCTTTAATTAGGCTGGTTGATCTGCAAGCAATTGGATAAGGTTTATTTTGGCTAATGTGTCACCAGCGGCTCTGAGACGTGTCGTGACACACCGGAGTGAACGGGGATCTTTGGCCAACGATATGTAGAAATTGTGTAATTTGAAGTTTCTTCTGTTTTGGGGTTAATGTTGTCATCCTAAACAAAATCAAGAAGGGTTTATATTTCAGGGAGACGAAGAATACTGTACCTTAGTTTGATCCCTGAGGGCTAGAGTTGGATGAGAAGTTAAGCATGAGTCAACGTCTGTTTACAGCTGTAGCCTGAAGGCAGCTCTCGGATTGGGAGCCTCAAACATCCACACCTGGTGGCTACGAGGCAAAACCACAATTACGTATCTGGAGACTTGAACTAGGAGCCAACACACTGACAGGTTGGACTGGTGTTAAGGAATGCCAGACTGCGATGTGAACAGAGGCTTCATGGGAGAATCCCCAACCCCATTCGCATGGCCTTGACCAAGGCATTTCGCTCAATTACTAAACCTTTAATAGATGGGAAATGAATAAAGATCAAAAACATTTTAATAACAGATAACAGGATAAACAATTAGAACGGGGTTCTAATTATATGTTCAACTGGAAGCGGTTTAATGGGTGAGCTAACCTTATCATGTGAAACCACAACAAAGCTCTTTATCCTTTGTTTATACTGGTAATACAGAGACCACAGTGCACTGACAGATATGCAAGTGTTCTCCAGGGCCCGATTGTGTGGTTGGGTCCTATGGGAAACCCAGATAACACGAGTCTTCTCATAAATTTGCAGCTTTCTGGGGGACTGAATGTTCTTTGGACAGCGATGATTGACTGCTGCTTCAAGGGTCATTATTTTCTGGGTGAGTGGCTTCATCTCAGAGGAGACAGCGAGTAACTCATACCTCCAGGACCACAGCTATAAACGCGCATGTGCGTGTGTGTGTGTGTGTGTGTGTGTGTGCATGCTTGTGTGTCAGTGCGCTCCCCCGAGGTTCACTTGAAGCGGCTATAGGGCTCACTCTTGCTTGCCCATCAATCAGTTCTCACTTTATAACCGCAGGGACTCACGCACACACATATGCACAATGACTCTCAGTTGAGTCAAATGAGTTACCTCTGACCTTTTTCTATCAGTGATCGGTGAATTCTTAAGTTAAACATGTCAGTTCTGCAGCCACGTCTCCAGTCTCCCCAGAAGCCACAGGTGAAGGCTCGGGCTTAAGATGGCAACTTTTCAACACCTAGTTTTTAGTATTTAAGCTCGTCACTCTGCACGCTTCCAACACAGTTTGAGAAGAGCTCCAATTTCTTATTCTTTTCACGTCTGCTGTGAAAATATGATGTTATGCAAAACTGTCACGTCAGGTGCACTATTCATGAGTGACTTCTGGTTGCCAACTGATGTTCCGAGGCAAGAGCAGGCCTGTGGTTGGCACAATGAAGGTGACTCACGTCCCTATAATAAAACCTTCTGCTGTGATTTGCCTAAATCAATCAAACAGTCAGTCACCCGCGACGTTACAAAACTGAGATTTCAGGTGAACTAGGTCATGTTTGTTGTAGTATGTAACGTGCTTGCACGACAACAGAAGCTGTTTTCATTGACGAGGATTAATAGGTCATATTTTGTGACGCCAATCAGGACGCATGCAGCGGTAGAAATGCCTCCTTTTCTGGTTATTTTCTCAACTAAAACGTCTGGAGGAAAGCGAAGCAGCAATTTGTTTGGTCAGTCACATTGTGCTGTTTATTTATAGACGTGTAATCCAAGGAAATGTCAGTTGAGTCTGTGGTCTTGTATTTCAGCCCACGTCTGCCTCTGAGTGATACTGTCTACCAAATTGCACAGGCCTCAATCTCTGTGATATAAGCGGAAAGCTAGGACGCACACGATGAAAACTGTCCACGACAACATCTCTCTGTGACTGTGGGAAGGCGGCAGCAGACCGGGGTTTGAACAAAAGCATTGCGACAAAAGCGGGTTCTTGTTGTTATTGTTATGGAGTGAAGTGCAATGGAAAAGCTCCCGGCTCAATGCACTTCAGCTGCTTAGATTTCTTCCGTCACCTGTCTCAACCAGAAAGATCTTACATGCCATTGTGAATGTGGCATGCTGGAAACACAATAAAACACAACTTCTCTTGTATGGTTTTCTTGTACCAGTGCGGCACTGTGGGACCTGCTGAGACGAGATGCTGGGTCACGGGAAACTCAACTGGTAACAATCACAGTTGAGAAAGCAAAGACAAAGGGCAGACACATACATATAGATACTGGCCTTCTGGCTACTTCCTCACCACTCTCTCATCATGACTTGAACCTTTAGGTAATTCTGCACATTTTACTGTCTGTGGATAAGTGGTTAAGGTTTAGGTATGTCTGCTTCAAATAGTGGAATTTGTCATAGGAATGACGGCCATTCTTGGTTGGCCTACACAAAATCATCATCCATAGAGATGTAATACCGTCATCCTCATTTTTTATACATAGAAAAAAAAAGATTTTTACATATTCAATAACTGAGAAGAGAAACGGGTATAAGAACGTGGGGATGGACTCATTTTACTGGTCAGTGGATTGGTTTAATTTAGGAAACATTCCCCAAACCTACTGGCAACACCCGTTTATGGAACAGATCACGAGCACCCCAGGGGGCCTCTATAGGTAGTAATTACAGTCGCCTACCTGGACATCACACACACACACACACACACACAGTCCTTTTTATCCCGACCATGACACCATTATCCGTCTCATGTATCTCTTCAACCTCCTCCTCTTCCTCCTCTCTTAGAGAGATCAGATTACAGGACCATCAGATAATGGTAAACACTGTGGCTAAATGCTGGGCTTGTGAGTTCATGATTGTGTGTGTGTGTGTATGTTTAAGGGGCCAAGGCAGCAGAGGTGCACAAGAATCTCCATCCTTGGTTCACTTTTCTGAAGGAGACATCCTGCTTGTTTAAGTACTATGACACACATGTCATACCGATTATGTTTTGTTTTTTCTCTTCTCCTAAATTAAATTTGTGACCGTACGCACAGTCTATTTGTTTAACTCCATCTGCCTTTGGTCACGGTCTGTTCAGCCACGACAGCCAGACTGTGGCACCCTGGCAATTTAGCCAGCCAATTACAGCCATCCTATTGATCCAAAACACACCTAACCCTCACATTATATGTTATCTGCAAGATCAACAACAAACAGGGAGGCAGCCTCTCGCTCTGCGCACATCCATGCAGGCAATCGTCTCTCCGAGCAGTCTTTGATATTTATTAAGGAAGACGTCTCTCATCCAAATCAGGCCCTGCGCAGAAAACCTCCTCCCTCCAGAATCTGGGTTGGAGCAAGAAAACAACTGCGACAGAAATGTTGCTGTGGTTATGTACAGCTGTCTACTGCATGCATGTGCTGAATTTATGTTTACATACTAACCTCATTTCATCTGAACTGTCTGAGTGGCGTGTAAACAAGCTGGAATTCGGCGGATGTTAATCAAATGCAAGCTTAAAAGAGGTTTGGAGGAGAATGTTAATCACAGGCTGTCCGAGCACGGTTTTAGTTCTGTCTTCATCCGCGTGACTAGGTGGTCTGCTGGGGTTATGTTCGTATTCTCACTGATGTTAGTGCAATCAGCCGCAGTGGTTAGCATGGGAAGTCTGCGGCTACAGAACCTCATTCACACCTGTCGACTACTGGCATCACTGTTTTTGGTACATTTTTCAAATCCTCACCCCCGTTCACGTATTGTGGTGGCAGACTGGTGTGTATGACCAAAGTTAAAATGTGTTCGCAGGCTACAGTGTGTGCTAACAGCAGCGTGCCAACATGCCCCTAGCGTTCGCTTGTTGGAAACGCTGGCATTGCTAACATGGGCTACAGAGCACAGCTGAGCTGGTGAATGTGATTAGTTATTAGTGAGAGACATTTTACAAAATACCTACCCGCTGTGGTTTTGGCCAATTTCTGGTGCAGCCCTGCTGTAATCCATATATTTTAGATACCCATAAGGCCTAACGTCTTATCCCCATTTCAACTACTGTTTGGCAGCGGTACCCGTGTGATGGGATTTAAGAGACGGGCCAAATACCACTGTGACAGGTCTGTTTCCATAAAACTGAAAGAGAGTCCTGTGATCACCTGCTGCAGACAGGTCGGCCTCTCATCTGCTGCTACAAGAGCGCTGAGAGACGGACAGATTGGAAGATGGATGCCGGATTCCTGAAACACGGTCCCACAAAAACACACACCTGAGATCAGATCATCACCTGCGAAGAAAGACAGAGAGACTCGCACACGCGCTAAAGCCCGTCTCTCACACACACACACGATACAACACAATACAAACTACTGAAGCTACTGCAGATTCAGCTGCAGGAAAAGGCCCAGTGATTTAAATCAGATTTGTAGTGTTTATGGAATTTCCTTGGGCTGTTTCATTCTGCTGGGATGATGCAGTTGCTGTCATCGTGTACATGTCTGCCACTCTCTTCAGGGAAATGTTCCGGTTCTCTCCAAGCAGAGGTTCGTTTCAGATGTTGCCGACCAGGAGGCCTCTGCATCTGCTACCAAACACACACATACAGAACGCACAAGACGTACAAAATGCACTTTCATCATGGCCCTGGGAAAAGGGGCTGAATCATCTGTGTTAATGAGAACCTTAGATTTCCACGTGGCTCTTATTCTGACTATGTTTGCGTCTGCGTTGACCACTAAAGAGCCCAGCTGCCCACAGAAATGCCTACAGGGGGATGCCTGCCTTTTGACTCCGTGTGTGTGTGTTGATAGTGAGAGCATCATTTCCCTCATTATTACGTATAATGCTAAAGTTTTTTAAAGTGCTTGTTTCCTGTGTAGGTGCCGGGCGTTAGCTTTAGGATTACGCTGACCGTTAGTGGCGTCATGTTTTCCTCATCTGGATTGTTTTTGAGGTTATGCTGAAGGTTTCCAGGTCAGAGGTCACAGGTGACCGCAGGTGTGTGTGTGTGTGTGTGTAATCACAGGGGTGTGTTTTTATTGGTAGCAGAGGACCAAAGGTCTTTGAAGAAACAGCTACACAACAGTAAATTGAACTTTAACTGGTAAAGTTAAACTGTTACGCTGTGAATTAGGAGGGAATTCACAAACTATGGAATGTCAGGTGCTGGAAATGAGAGTAGAGTACACCCTGTTTCAAACTACTCACATTAAGAGATTTTGCTTCTGTAAAAACCATCGATTAATCTCATGACGAGGTCCATGTTGGAGCTGCTCTGGGATTTTTGATTGTACCGTAAAACTCAGATGTTTCCAGCTTTTCTTTTTTCTTTCACCTTTAAATCTTTGCATTGAAAGATTCTTAACGTTGGAAGGAGCTACTAAATGTGACTGTTTTCCATGTTTTGTTATGTTTGCTTGCACAAAGATTAATTAATTTAGGAAACAAAGCTTTATTTGGATCAAGGAAATCGTTGAGCCACCTTGTGATTATTTTCAGTCTAAGGACGACTGACTGATGAATGGATCATTTTTTCTCTTAGAACTGTCAGTAGAACGTCAGAGGAAGATCCTTTGAGTTAATGATGAAAAGGCCACACTGCCTCAGGCGCTCTGTAACACACACACACACACACACACACACACACACACACACGCACGCGCGCGCGTGCTCCCTGCCTGCCTGACCACCTGAAGGAGTTGTGGGATACTGAAACAGCCGCTCCCATCCTCCCCCCATCTCTTGTTCTCTTCCACTCAACCCCATTAAAAAACTCAAGCTACTGGAGGAAACACCCACTTCCTCCACATTCCTGAAGGATTTTCCATACAGAGAATAGTAAACAAACCTGTGAACAAAGACGGAGGGGAGGGCTGGGGGGCTGGAGGGTGGCTGCATGGACAAGTTAATGTTATTTCCTTCGTGTAGTAAATCAAACTAAAGGGCAAGGGGGGGTGGGGGGCAGGGTATTTCTTTTTTGAGCGGTGGAGGTCAAAGCGATGGCAGCAGGAGTACGGTGGGGAACAAAGGCCTGGATGAAGGCCGGCATCACCCTCCTCATCCTCCCTTACCTTTTACCAGCTGCTTGGTACACACCCCACACAGACACACAGTGCCTGGCACTGTGTGGAGGGAGGGAGTTGTTGGCAGGGGGAGGAAGGCCTCCCTTATCAGCATTCAGCATGGGAACCTCTGTGTTGCTCACTGACTCGTGTCAAAACCTCAGCCTGAACTTGACACAGAGTGACTTGTGATTGTGTGCGTTTGTGTGTGTGTGTGTGGAGAAGGAGAGAGGAGGAGGAGCGACAAATCTGCACAGACAGGAAGAGAAACAGTCTGTCATTAACCGACATGTACAAACAGACAGTTAGCCCAAAAACAGCCAGATGGAAACATTTGGATTCAACCCAGCAGGACTGATAGACAGCGAAGGATCTGATCTGGTGACTGGTGTGTGTGTGTGTGTGTGTGTGTGTGTAGAGGAGTAGAACGCCAGGCACCTAACATTAAGGTGAGTCTCTACTGAGAGGTTGACTTTCAAAAGTGCTGATTTGCACAGACGTTTCCTTCTGGCACGCGCTCGCACACGCAAACACTTTGGGTCACACAAACCCACGGACCTCTAAAAAAGGTGACTTCCTTCTTTAAAGGTCACTCCGCTCAGTGCTGACAGTTTCAGAGGGCATGTGAATTTCACATCCACCTCGCATCCAGAAACAATAAAGCCCCGTTCCAACCTCGGAGCTCCAAGCTGCAAAATATGTGCTGCACTCACATGACACAGGAGGCCCATAAACCGCGCTCCAGTGTCACGGAGGCCGACGCTCCTCTTCTATCCTGCTATCTAGCGAGGGCCTACTAAATGTGAGTCCTGACCCGCTGCTTGTTCTAACGACGTCCTTTTTGCTCAATCCCTCTGGCAGAGGCCGGCCCGTAGCTGTGGATCCTGCCCCAGCTTGCACACAGGAATGTACTATTGAGAAAGCGCCGCACCGCAAAAACCCTCCCAGCCATTCCAAGCCGTAATCAGATCCAGCCTGTCATCCCTCATCCCGTCTCCAATCTCTTTCTCTCTCTCTGTTTTTTCTCCCTTCAATCCCCTCTGCTGTAACACAGTGACACACACACACACGCACAAAGAACAAGCACTCAGACACCCACACAGAATCTCAGACACCAATTTGTAGACATGTAAGCTTGTGCAAACACAATTTAAAGTCACAGAGCGACGAGTAAACCCGGCCCTGCTGGTGACTAACGCAGTACGGCGAGAACTCACTGGAACAATCTTCGCTGGATTTCTGAACCATTTCTATGTAGCGGAGAAAGGTAAACACCCTAAAGGCTTCATAATGCCAGAAGAAGCGCATTCTTGTGAAACAGGTCACCGCAATATTCCTCCGTGCTTCGATTTATTTTCTCTGTGGGATGTTTACTCCCTCTTCCATTTAGTTCTCAGCACTTTGCATCTTTAATTCACTAAAGAAAAGTGCTGTAGTTGCAGCTTGGTAACTCGATTATCTCAGGATAATTTATCATTTCTTTAAATAAAGAGTTACTTAAGTGGGAGATGTGAGCTTGTCAGGTGTCAGTTAGCAGCTCAGTCGCCAAATGAAATGCATTCAACAGATGTTTCTTCACAGTTAATTCCAGTGCTCGCAGCATGGCGTTCAGTCGTATGACTTTCTTCCAGCTGTCCCCGTGTCGTGGATCCACAAAGCTCGCTGAGGCCACAGGCCTCCATCTTGCTCCAGCTCAAATCTGAACCTGAACCTTCATTACGAATGTGACCAGGCTTCTGCAGCCCTGCGCCGAACATGGAGCACGTAGCACCTTGGCCCTGGAGGAACGTTGTTTCGCTCCACTGTGTGTACCACCTTGAACCTTGAACCTTGAGATACCCCATAAATCACTGACCGTCTCCAACTCTCTAACAGTTGTAGTTAAAACTGTCTGACCTACCTCTGTAAATTACACTAATGATAATATAATATCAAACTGCGTTGGTGTTTTTATTGGCGCACTCAGCACATCACAGAATCTGTTGATATACCCCATCACAGATCTATAGTTTACTGCTGTCAGTTCATCTTTCAGACAATGAGCGGTCGCCTCCACCTCCTCCACCCAATCTCTTTATCTCTTTCCACCTGACTGGCTATGATTGCTGCGGATGCTTCACTCTTCATCTCTCCATCACCACACCTCCTCCCCTCCTCCTTCTTTCGCTGAGGCGGTTCGGGGGGAATATTTCCTTAAGCTCCCTTTTCTCTCTTCTTCTCTCAGGAAACTCTGACTGTGGGGCTGTTTTGTTGGATTTCAATAAACTTTTGGATCCCGAGCCTCTCCTCAGAAACCGCAGCTTCGATTACACAAAATGAAGAACCACACAACCCTGGGCAACAGAAAGGTGTTTTCAATAATTACTTATTATATGTGTTTGGCGAATCAGAAACATCTGCGGCGAATTTGACTGAAAGAGCCCCAAATACATTCCTAAAATAGGAGTGACGCACACAGGCTCTAAGACACACACTGTCTCAGACACACACACACACACACACACACACACACACACACACACAGGCGGGCTACACTGCGCCATTGTCAGTATGGGTCTATTTGCAGGCTGTTTTTTTAGCTGGCCACAGCTGCGGAAATGAATATCAAATGTGGTTCTACTCCCATAAATCAAAACCGTTTGCCGTGTTCTGACTTTCTTTCCCCCGTTTAAAGTCAATTCGCTGGGGCAGGGTTCGTTACACCTACACCCCACGGCCTAACTCGCAGAGGAGAGGTCAGAGTAGTATGTGATGCCTCGTTTTGAATGTACAGTGGTGTGTCATGTGGATGCCCGGCAGTGCTGAAAATGTGGGAAACATTTGGTGACTACATGACACGGGGTGGAAATGACCCTACATTGTACAGCCTGTCCTCTTCTTGGTGTTGGCCGGTTGCAATTTTAGACTCCTTTCCTACATTTCATCCCAGCACCCCGAAAAATAGCAGCCTGTATAACGATCCCATTACTATGCTTGTTTTGCTCCCTGCTTTTTATCTGCTTAGCTTCCAGTGATTGTCTATGGGAAAATGCTTTTTGGGCCAGTGTGCGTCACTTCACCAAAACTGCTTCATAGCCCAGCACTGCTCTGGGGGCTTGGTGTGACAAGGGTTTTAGGTAATGGCGGACTCCACTGCTGATCCTTCTGAGGCCCAATCATAACACTGTGCGTGTGTGTACTTTTGTGTGTGTGCAGGTGAAGCAGGGTGTATCTCTGAGAGCCCCGGAGGTCCTGGACCGGGCTTTACCTCTGCTTTTCTGGGATTAGAGGGGATCCAATGCTGTCCAAATCTTATCCTAACCTACCGACCAGGCCAAAACAACACACACACTCCAGATCGAGCTGCTGCACAATGGGCCGGCCGTCTGTTGGTTTAGCAGGTCTGGGTGCTTGCTAAAGGGGGATTGGTAAGGCCTGCTCTGATGTTCAAAGGCCCGGGAGGGTGAGGGAGGGATGCATCACCAAGAATGTGTGTGAGGCTGCGTGTGCGCGTGTATGTTGAAGTGGAGCAGGGTGGAGAGGGGTCATGCGAGGCCGTGTGTGTGAGTGTGTATGTTTAGGACAGTGGAATGTGATGAAAGGGGGGTGGGGGGGCATGCAGCATGGGACATCCCAGTAATACCAGACCTAATCTCCACCCTGAGCACTAAGAATATACACACACGCATAAACACACTGACAGACAGAAGGAAGAGGGGGGTGGGGGGCATGTTTTCACTCTGAAAGGAAGAGGAAATGTTTGCTTTCCATTTGCTATGACCGATACCTTCAGTCACGCTGTCACACTCACACCATCAGCGAAACGTTCTGTGTCCTGGGAATTTGACCTCTGCACACGTTCAAATGATTCAACAACACTTTTCATAGCCTGAAACATTTCATTCCTGGCTGAAATGAAGACACCTGGCAGAGGTTCACGTCCAGGGACAGGACTAACTAAGCTCTGATAATCTCCAGGCTACGCTGATGATAACGTGGCCCCTGAAATGATGATATGAAGTCAGAGTGTGTGTGCAGACACACAACCGTCACGCGTGGGAAATCGTCACGGTGATCACACTAAATTGCATGAAGAAAGACAAAACTATGTTTTCAAACACACATTGTGCAGAACCCCTCCAACCGAAGCTTCTGTGGGAGCGCGTGGGGCCCGTGTGCGGACTGTAAGGCTACAACCTTCTGAAATACATATGATTGTAGAAATTATTTTTTGTTACTTTGCTCCTTGTACAAGTCGACAGACAAGAAATTACACACCAGAAAGACTTCTCTCGATGACATCCACTTGAATTAGCGGCATGGCAGCTCAATGGCTTAAGCTTAGGCCCGATGCGGGAGGTTGCAGGTTTGACGTCTGAAAAGCATCTGCAGTCAACTGCCTCCAACTGCTGCAACTAACATGCAAGCAATTAATTAACCTTACAACAGTGTGTATGAGTCATATACTTTCCCTGTCGCACCATAATATTAGGTCCTTTCCAGTATGAGCACGCTTTGTTTCCTGTGAGTATGGTTGTAATTTCACAGAATTAAATCTCAAGGAGTTACACTTGATAACTATTTAGTAATTTCATATAAAACATCCTCTAAACCTCGTTATATCCGTAAGTCTCCTGCAGATTGTTTGAATCTAAAATGACCCTCCTGTTTCCCCATTAAATCAGTGTCATACTACTTTAGTTACAGTGCTTCCTCCTAGAGTTACGCCTCTTTACCACTTCTAAATGCACTTCTTTTCATACAGCGCCAAAATACGAGCGACATAGTGCATCAAAGGTCTGTTCACATGTCTGACATTTGTATCAAGTTACTCAGGCTTAACAAAGTTTTAGAGAAAGCTTATTTCCCATCAGCTATTTCCCAAAGTCAAACTTTTTAATGCATGTGAGTGTGGATGGTCAAATAAATTCCAGATTGCACCTTTAAACCCCATCCAGTGAAAATGAGTGCTTCCCCCGAACTGGGCTGTCAGGCTTCATAAATTTCCTCCTGAAAGCATGTTCTGTGCATGCAGCCTAATGTGTTTAAGCTCCGCGTCTGGGCAACATGTGCAAGCAAGTGCCTACCTGTACCCACACACACACACTGAGGTGTAACTTCCCCCCCAGCACAGCTTCAGCTTATTAAGATGGGCAGATTTACAGCTGATGTTGAGCCATAATTGGCAGTTTCACCAGGGGTGATAATGCAGCACTGTCAGCTTGCTCTCTGTAATTAAACTGGAAATTGTCTGCTGATGTGTGTGTGTGTGTGTGTGTGTGTGTTGTGTGTGTGTGCATACAGTAGGATATGACTGTGCGGCTGTGATGTCCAGTAGAA
Organism: Microctenopoma steveboyesi; assembly: GCA_032359275.1. NCBI lineage: Eukaryota > Metazoa > Chordata > Actinopteri > Anabantiformes > Anabantidae > Microctenopoma > Microctenopoma steveboyesi. Next base: position 2,389,361 of record JAUMHF010000007.1, on the reverse strand, counting down.
ATGTTGTTGCAGTCGCTGGAGCTCCAGCTCCTTCAAGCTGAGAATGGCAACAATAACAACCCCTTCAGCCCTGGAAGGAGTGATGTCAGCCACTTCCCTCCCAAACACACTCCCTCACACAAACAACTGACGCCCCCTGGATCGCTCACATCACACGCTGGCACAGCACTACCACCTTAACTTAGCCAACAACTTACGAAAGACACGCACAGCTTCCTTCGCGTTGCTCTCCAGCCTTTCCTCTCGCCGTCTGCTGAATAGCCACATTCATAGACGTCTGTGGCGAAACATAAAACTATTAATAAAACTGCATGGCCTGCTGAGTGACACCTGCCCGACCCTGCCAATGTACACTCGAGCCTGCTCCAGCAACAAGTGTTATCATAGTCAGCCCTCAGGAAGGTGCCAGAAAAGTATGTTAAAGTTTAAAAGTATATGAAATCCCAGAGGGAGATTAGCGTTTAGCTGTGGGAGGATAGCTGTACTTCAGCTCTGAAGCAGGGTAGTGTGCCTGGGCAGCGAGTACAACCGCATCTACAGCCAGGTGCAATTGTGTGCAGGACTCTATAAAGGGCAGAGAAAAATGCTGCTACAGAGAGCCAACAGAATAACAGCAGTGAGCCGCTGTGTGGAGCCAACGGAAAATAAAGGAGTGCCGTGGCTAGTGAAGGAACCAGAGTGAGCGAGATGAGAGGAGGGGAAAAAAGGTGAAGGAGAAAGACAGTGAGAGGAAACTGGACAGAAGAGAAAAACTAAAAATCAATCGTTCCAGCGCTGAGTGCAACAGCTCACAGGGATCTAATATAAACTTGGATGTTTCACGGTTTGTCAGACGCCAGGTGTAGAGAAAAGTAGAGTGGAGAGAAGCTGGCCTGTGATATTTTCACACTCTGCTACAGCACAACATCTGTCAACACGTACCTGTCATTGAAATACACGGGATATTGTAGCATAAACTTTTTTTCTTTTAGATTCTGGCATATCACAGAGTCGGAGCAGCACTGTACAGCACCTGTAGGCCACTTGCCTCCCTGCCTGTAACGAGGAAGGACTGGGGGGGCTTAAGCCAAGGTGAATATAAAGGCTGCTCTGTTTGCTCCGCGCCTGCATCTCTCGCTCCATCTCTTTGAACTGGGCGCTCATGTCAGCAGCTCCCAGTCCCCGGCACCGTAACCGCCCTTCATGTGCCCGTGGGGAGAGATAGGCTGAGCACTGACAGATGCACACAGCGTCTAGGACTAATGCACACGAGAGAAGCGGACACCAGCTCGTGCAGTAAAGGACAAGGAATATGGGTCATGCCTTTTTTTGCATGCTTAAAATATTTTGCATGCTTAAATATACATAATAAGAACATAGTAGGAAACATATTATTCTTACTTAGACTTTGGTCACTTATTTGCATGCTGAAGGCTCTGCTTTTTATGGCCGTTCTTCCAAAATCACGATGAAAATAAGTTGCGTCAACAATCTTTAACTGCATTTTATAAACGATCCTTGAGTTTTATTATTTTATTATTTATCAAAGTTGGCCGGTCAGAGACAATGGTTACCTGTTATGAATAAGACTAGGTCTGAAGTTTCCACTCACACGCTAACATGCTTTACCAGCTAGATTTTCTATGTAATCCAAACCCTACAGCCAATTATCTTCTACTGTGACCCCTCAGAAAATATTCATGGGCCCGTTTGATCTTACTACACACTGCACACATGCAAACTGACATGCTGACAACGGGAATACATAAACATCAGAGAGGAAGAAATATTATGGATTCATTCATAAAATCATGTTAAAATATGCTCACACACGGCAAGCTAGCCTTTGCCTAGACAAGCACACGGCCAAGGACAAATACACATTCACACACACGTCCAACAAATACACAAACACACTAATCGGCGGGTCCTTCCCTCCTTTTCCGTCCGCGGTCACGTTAAGCTGGATCTAAAGGTAGTGTACACAATCATGCTGGCACAGGATCAGACAGGCCACTTCCTCTATCAAAGGTCAGCGATCTGTTTTTCATACCATCCATATCTGACTCACGCTGTGATTGCTACACAGTGAGCAAGCTGGACACAATGGACGCATTATAAATCACAGTCCATACTAAGCATTGGGAGGCTTGATGAAACAGACCTGGCCCATGTCAAAATGAAGATGAAGGTGTTTGTTGTAGCAACAGAGCAGTAAATACACAAGTCGCGTTGACTGGTGGAGAGTGAGTGTGTGTGTGTGTGTGTGTGTGTGTCTCTAAAACAGATGTTTTATAGACATGTGGGGATGTCAAACTAAATATTGTGTGTAAATTGACCATGGGAAAATGGCAGACAGAGAAAGAAGGTTACACATTGGTATAAAAGCTCTCTCCTCTCGCTCGCTGATGAGTCCAGGTCAGTCCAGCCAAGAATGCCGCCTGGTGCAGGCTCTCAGGAAGGATCCTTTTAAGGATCTTGGCCCCGCATCGGGTCATACACTTTTCCTTTTCTAGAGAGCCCTGCACACACATAAATCAAACAAACTCCCAGCTCCCCCCTCCTCTCTAATATTTGTGACATCTATCTGGATGGGAAGGCATGTTGCAGAGGGGGGGTGGGGGGGGGGGGTGGAAGCTGGGGTACAAACAAGTCTCTGGCTGCAGTGATAATACTCCCCATGCTGCTTTTTTCCTCCCCTTTGACAAATGAAAGCCTTAAAAGTTGCAGGGAATATTTATGAAGCTGCAGACGTTAAGGAGTTTGAAGTGCAAGTTTCCTGGATGTAAAACAAGGCAATGAGCCCAGTACACACACACACACTGATCACACACTGATTCAGACAACATGTTGCAAACCTACCCGGAGTGCAGCAATCCTTTAAATCCACTGTCGTTTCCAGCGTATGTGTGTGTGTGTGTGATTGGAGTTGGCATAAGACTCAGGTTGCTGGAGGGATGTTTACTTAGGTTAAGGAAGTTCAGCAGCCAACCGGCCTACGCGCTCTTGTCGGGACCCTACTTCTGTATCTGGCTCATCAAATTCCGTAAGGTATTCTGTTTTATAGCTGCCACCTGCATCTATGCTCACTTTTCCTTATTTTTGAGTGAGAATGCAAAACAAAAAACTGTTAGGGCCTGTACTAGCTGTAATAACAAACACAGAAAACTTTATTATATACACGTATATATTATATATAACTCAGTACGGACACAAAACTGTAGACAATGACGAAAATGCAATAATGACGTCTTCGCAGAGTTGTGCAAACCTTATTTAAACTAGTTCGTCAAACAAAGAAGCTTAGGGTCGATGGGACGTGTCCCTGTCTGGCGCTACCAACATGTTTTGTAGTTCACGTCTGTGTCCGTATTTTCCAGTTGCAGTATGAACGTAGAAGAAGCTCGTGCATGTAGGAAGTGCAAGTACGAATGCATCTGTTATGACGGTTGCTGGTTGGACTGAATCGCGGTAGGCGTATTGCGTCACTTCCTGTCATTGACACTGATTGTTCTGTTTTTCTGCTGTTGCTTTGACCTGTTCTGTGTGTCATATGTTCTCTTATTCCTCTGCCTCATTTACTGATAATGGTATCTGTAATAAATGTGAGTTATTATGCAGCCTTAGAGGCGAGGATGACGGAATTGGAAACTCAGCTAGCCAATATGTTACCTGCTGTTCTTTTCTCTCTCCTCTGTCCACTAACCCCAACCGGTCGAGGTAGATGGCCGCCCACCCTGAACCTAGGTCTGCTGGAGGTATCTTTCTCTTAAAGGGAGTTTCTCCTCTCCACTGTCGCCTTAATGCTTGATCGAGTGGGACTGTTGAGTCTTCTACAATATTCTATGTAAATACAGTTATATTTTTGCAAGGTCCTAAGCCGTGCTATGTAAAGTGCACTGAAATGACTTTTGCTATGATTTGGCGCTATACAAATAAAGACGAATTAAATCTCCACGCACAAAACCCTAAATACGCGATACCATGAAACATGATAGACATTCACAGTTTACCTTGATAAAGTAGGGACTTAACATGTTGAACCCTAGACCATTTTATAGGAATTTGCTTGAAAAAGACGTACCCTAAATGAATTGAATATATCTCAGGAACTATAGGGTTTATTTGAGCTATCTTGGTACCAAAACAAAGGCAAGACTCCAG